>PVJS01031163.1:0-23597 GCA_004027185.1 Glis glis | reverse complement strand
TGCGTGTGTGTGTGCGTGTGCGTGTGTGTGTGTGCGTGTGTGGTACTGGGGATTGGACCCAGGGGCATTCTACCTCCGAGCTACACTCCAGCCCTTTTTAATTTTGTCTTTTTATTTTTTTGTACTGGAAGTTGAACCCAGAGGCATTCTACCTCCAAGCTACACCCCCAGCCCGATTTTATTATATTTATTTATTATTTATTTATTTATATTGGGGATTGAACTCAGGGACATTCTACCTCCAAGCTACCTTCCCAGCCCTATTTTATTTTTATTTGGAAACAGGGTCTTGCTAGGTTGATGAGAGTCGCACTACTTGCTGGGCTGTCCTCAAAACTGCGATCCTCCTGTCTCAGCCTCCCAAGTTCTGGGATTACAAGTGTGCTCCACCACGCCCGGCTCTTATTTTTATTTTGAAATAGGGTCTTGCTAAATTAATGAGAGTCTCAATACTTGCTGAGGCTGTCCTCGAACCTGCCATCCTCCTGTCTCAGCCTCCCAAGTACTGGGATTACAAGCATGTGCCACCATGCCTGGCTTATATTTTATTTTATTTTTTTATTTGGAAACAGGGTCTCCCTAGGTTGCTGAGAGCCTCACTAAGTTGCTGAGGCTGGCTTTGAGCCTGCGATCCTCCTGTCTCAGCCTCCCAAGTACTGGGATTACAGGCATGTGCCACTGTGCCCAGTCTGCTCCATATTTTGCCTGCTCCTCTCTGCCTCGTCCTTCCCCCCTTCCCCCGCCCCCTCCCGTCATCCTCATCTCTAGCCCTTGCATCCACCAGGGAGGAGGTGTCCCTTACCTTGCATCGCCAGCGCCAGGCCCCAGAGCCGGGCATCCCCTCTTTCTATGTAAGGCAGCACCGGGTCTCGATGACGCAGGTCTCACTTGAATGGGGCACAGGATGAATGAGCATTTCCTCATTCGCTGTAAAAACAAACACATTATTGGTTTTGCCACTAAAAAAAGAGGCGGCGGCTAGGTCTTGGGAAAGTACCTGGGTGGGGTGGTCTGCCTCTCCGTGGGTCTTGGCCCGACGTCTGCTCAGGTCTTTGGTGACCATGTCCTGCTTGCTGAACTCCTAAGAGACCAGCTGAGAGATCATTCATTCCTTCATTCCTTCATTCAATAAGTCCTTGGCTTTGTCTGGTTTGGTTTGAGTTTTAGTCCTGGGGATTGAACCCAAGGGCATTCTACCTCCAAGCTACACCCTCAGCCCTTTATATTTTTTATTTCGAAACAGGGTCTCCCAGCTGGGCTTGATGGCAGACACCTGTAATCCTGGTATTTGGGAAGCTGAGACAGGAGGATCGCAGGTTCAAGGACAGCCTCAGCAAGTAGTGAGACTCTCAGCAACCTAGGGAGACCCTGTTTCAAAATAAAAAATTAAAAAGGGCTGGGGATGTAGCTCAGAGGTAGAATGTCCCTGGGTTCAATCCCCAGTACCGCACAAAAAAGAAAAAAGAAAAAGAAAAAGAAAAGAAACAAGGTCTCACTAAGTTGCTGAGGCCTGGCCTTGAGCTTTCTGTCCTCCTGTCTCAGCCTCCCAAGTACCAGGATTACAAGGGTGTAGGGCCTTGATGCCTGCTGAGCTGAGGTTCCCCAGGGCTCAGAAAAAGGACCTCAGGACTGGGCGTTGGGGAGGCGGGTCATAAACAGGAACTGTAAGGGTGGGGCAAGGAGGCGGAGGGTGACTTGGGAGGCGGGCCCTCGCAGGGCTGATATGAACATTACAGCGATGTCCTTCTTCCCTGGGGGAAGTATCTGGTTGAAGAATAGATTTTTTTTTTTTTTTTGCAGTACTGGGAATGGAACCCAGGGGGATTCTACCTCCAAGCTACCAGTCCTATTTTTTATTCTTTATTTTGAAACAGGGTCTCACTAAGTTGTGGAGGGCCTCACTAAGTAGCTGAGGCTGGCTGTGAACCTGCGATCCTCCTGTCTCAGCCTCCCAAGTACTGGGATTACAAGCGTGCACCACCACGCCCGGCTAGATTTTTTTTTTTTTTTTTTTTTTTGGTGGTGGTGGTACTGGGGATTGAACCAGAGGCATTCTATCTCCCATCTATACCCTTAGTCCTTTTTTAATATTTTATTTATTTATTTATTTATTTATTTATTTTGCAGTACTGGGGATTGAACCCAGGGGCATTCTACCTCTGAGCTACACCCCCAGCCCTATTTTTTATTCTTTATTTTGAAACAGGGTCTCACTAAGTTGTGGAGGGCCTCACTAAGTAGCTGAGGCTGGCCACGAACCTGGATCCTCTGGTCTCAGCCTCCCAAGTACTGGAATTACAAGGGTGCCCCACCACGCCCGGCTATATTTTATTTTGAAACAGGATCTTGCTAGGTTGCCAAGAGTCTCGCTACATTGCGGAGGCTGGCCTCTAACCTGCAATCCTCCTGTCTCAGCCTCCCAAGTACTGAGATTACAGGCATGCACCATAGTGCCTGGCTGAAGCTGAATTTTAAATTAAATGATAGACCGCCCTTTATTGGTGGGTTATTTCCATAAACTAAATAACCAAAAGGAAAAAAAAGCGCGGGTCTTGTTAGAATAAAAAGTGAAAACTGTACTTCCCCACTGAAAACTGTACTTCAGCTGCAGTTCCAGTCTGTGGGCTCATGCAAATCAAACTTCTATTCACAGCCATTGAAATGGAGAAGAGGGAGGCAGGGATTGTTCTTTTTTCCACTTTTAACAGTCAAGACCATTTCCCTGCACGCTTACAATCCCAGTACTTGGGAGGCTGAGACAGGAGGATCACAGGTTCAAAGCCAGACTCAGTAATTTAGCCGGGCTCTCAGCAACTTAGTGAGACCCTGTTTTTTTTTTTTTTTTTTTTTTTTTTTGCGGTACCGGGGATTGAACCCAGGGGCGTTCTACCTCCACGCTACACCCCCAGCCCTACTTTTTATACTTTATTTTGAGACCAGGTCTCACGAAGTTGCGGAGGACCTCACTAAGGAGAGAGAGACAGAGAGACAGAGAGACAGAGAGAGTCAGAGAGACAGCTGAGGCTGGCCGCAAACCTGGATCCTCTGGGTGAGACCCTGTTTCTAAATAAGAAAGTGCACGCTTGTAAACCCAGTACTTTGGGAGGCGGAGACCGGAGGATCAGGGTTCGTGGCCAGCCTCAGCGCTCTCTCTCTCTCTCTCTCTACTTAGTGAGGCCCTCCGCAACTTAGTGAGACCCTGTTTCCAAATAAAGAATAAAAATAGGTCTGGGGGTGTAGCCCGCAGGTAGAATGCCCCTGGGTTCAATCCCCATACCACACACACACAAAAAAAGAAATAAAATCAGGCTGGGGGTGTAGCTTGGAGGTAGAACGCCTCTGGGTTCAATCCCCAGTACCTCAAAAAAAAAAAAAAAAGACCATTTCCCTTCATGAAGGGAGCAAAACACAAGAGTAACACACTTCAGCCCTGGACCCCACTTCCCCCAGGGTGAGGCAGAGGCAGGGGATCACAGGTTTGAGGCCAGCCGCAGCAATTTAGTGAGACCATGTCTCAAAAGAAAAGATAAGTGGGCATGGTGGCGCGCGCCTGCAATCCCAGTACTTGGGAGGCTGAGACAGGAGGATTACAGGTTTGAGAGTAGCCTCAGCAATTTAGCGAGACCCTGTTTCAAAATAAAAAAATAAGCCGGACACGGTGGCGCACACTTGTAATCCCAGTACTTGGGAGGCTGAGACCAGAGGATCTGGGTTTGTGGCTAGCCTCAGCTACTTAGTGAGGTCTCCGCAACTTAGGGAGACCCTGTTTCAAAATAAATAAAGAATAAAAAATAGGGCTGGAGGTGTAGCTTGGAGGTAGAAGTCCCTGGGTTTAATCCCCAGTATCGCAAAAATAAATAAATAAATAATAAATAAATAAATAAAATAAACAGGGCGTGGTGGCGCACTCTTGTAATCACAGTACTTGGGAAGCTGAGACAGGAGGATCTCAGGTTCGAGGCCAGCCTCAGAAAGTTAGGGAGACCCTGTTTCAAAATAAAAAGGGCTGGAGACATAGCTCAGAGGTAGAGCGCCCCTGGGCTCAATCCCCAGTACTCCCCCAAAAAGTGATAATTCAGTAGTACTTAGTACATTCACAGTGTTGCGCAATCACCATGTGTATCTGGCTCTAAAACATTTACATCACCCCAAAATGAAACCCCTTAACCGTTAAGTGGTGGCTCCTCATTTCTCCATTCCCCCCGGCCCTGCTAACCACCAATCTGCTTTCTTTTTTTTTTTTTGTCTTTCTTTTTTTGTGGTACTGGGGATTGAGCCCAAGGGCTTCTACCTCCAAGCTACACCCCCAGCCCTATTTTATTTTTATTTTGAAACAGGGTCTTGCTAGGTTGATGAGAGTCTCAATATTTGCTGAGGCTGTCTTCGAACCTGCGATCCTCCTGTCTCAGCCTCCCAAGTCCTGGGATTACAAGTGTGCACCACCGTGCCAGCCCCCAGTCTGCTTTCTGTGTCTGTGAGTTTTGCTGTCTGGACATTTTACATCGGTGGACTCATAGTTGCCTTTCGTGACTGCCTTCTCACACTTAGCAGAAGGTTAGGGTTCGCCCACGTTGGGGCACGGGTGTACTTCATATCTTTTTTTGTTTATGTAGTGCTGGTGGTGGAACCCAGGGCCCCGTGCATGCTAAGCACATGCTTTACCGCTGAGCTTCGCCCCAGCCCACATGACTCTTGTTTTTTTTTTTTTTTTTGCGGTACCGGGGATTGAACCCAGGGGCATTCTACCTCCACGCTACACCCCCGGCCCTACTTTTTATACTTTATTTTGAAACCAGGTCTCACGAAGTTGCAGAAGGCCTCACTAAGGAGAGAGAGAGAGAGAGAGAGAGAGAGAGAGAGACACAGGGAAGAGAGAGCGAGAGAGCTGAGGCTGGCCGCGAACCCGGATCCTCCGATCTCCGCCTCCCAAAGTACTGGGATTACAAGCGTGCGCCACCACACCCGGCGCCCCACATGACTTTTTAAGACAATGGTACTCCTCTGTGTGCCGATCGACCACATTTTGCTTATCCATTCAACCGCGGATGGGTTTTGGGCCGGCTCCACCTTTGGGCTGCTGTGCATAGCGCTGCTTTGACAAGTGTGCACACGTACCTGTCAGAGTCCACTTTTGGTTCTGCTGGTAGATGTCTGGGAGTGAGTCAGACAGTTCTTTGTTTAACTGTGTGAAGAGCTACCAAGCAAGGAAGGTGTGGTGGCGCACGCCTGCAATCCCAGTACTCTGGAGGCTGAGATAGGAGGGTCGCAGGTTCGAGGCCAGACTCAGCCATTTAGCCAGACCTTTTTTTTTTTTTTTTGTGCGTGTGTGTGTGTGTGGTACAGAGGATTGAACTCAGGAGCATTCCACATCTGAGCTACACCTCCAACCCTATTTTATTTAATTTATTTATTTATTTATTTTTGGTACTGGGGATTGAACCCAGGGACATTCTACCTCCAAGCTATACCCCCAGCCCTATTTTTTATTCTTTATTTTGAAATAGGGTCTCACTAAGTTGCAGAGGGCCTCACTAAGTAGCTGAGGCTGGCCACGAACCCGGATCCTCCGGTCTCAGCCTCCCAAGTACTGGGATTACAAGCATGTGCCACCGTGCCCGGCTTCTATTTTATTTATTTATTTAAAAATTTTTTTTTCTTGTGGCACTGGGGATTGAACCCAGGGTCATTTTATCTCTGAGCTACACCCCCAGCCCTATTTTTTTTGTGTGTGTGGTACTGGGGATGGAACCCAGGGGCGTTCTACCTCCGAGCTACACACCCAACCCTATTTTTTATACTTTATTTTGAAACCGGGTCTCACAAAGTTGTGGAGGACCTCACTAAGTAGCTAAGGCTGGCTGTGAACCCGGATCCTCCGGTCTCCGCCTCCCAAGTATTAGGATTACAAGCATGCGCTACCACAACCAGCTCCCCAGCCCTATTTTTTATTCTTTTATTTTGAAACAGGGTCTTGTTTAAGTTGCAGAGGGCCTCACTAAACAGCTGAGGCTGGCTGCGAACCCAGATCCTCCGTTCTCAGCCTCCCAAGTACTGGGATTACAAGTATGCGCCACCATGCCCGGCTCCAGCCCTATTTTATTTTGAAACCGAGTCTCACTAAGTTGCAGAGGGCCTCACGAGGTAGTGAGGCTGGCTGCGAACTTGCGATCCTCTAGTCTCAGCCTCCCAAGTACTGGGATTACAAGCATGCACCACCACGCCCGGCTTCAGCCAGACCCTGTTTTGAAATAAGAAATTAAAAGGGCTGGGGGAGACCTAGTGAGACCCTGTTTCCAAATAAAATCAGTCTGGGGGTGTAGCTCGGAGGTAGAATGCCTCTGGGTTCAATTCCCAGTACCACACACACACACACAAAAGGGCTGGGAGTGCTGGATATGGTGGCACACACTTGTAATCCCGGTACTTGGGAGGCTGAGACAGGAGGATCGTAGGTTTGAGGCCAGCCTCAGCAACTTAGTGAGGCCCTTCACAACTCAGTGAGACCCTGTTTCAAAATAAAGAATAAAATAGGGCTGGGGATGTAGCTCAGAGGTAGATGGCCCCTGGATACACTTCCCAGTACCGCAAAAAATAAAAGTGAAAAGAGTTGAGGGTATAGTTCCGAGGTATAGTACTCCCTAGTTCAATCCCAGTACCGAAAAAACAAAACAAAAAACGGGTGTGGTGGCGCATGCTTGTAATCCCAGTATTTAGGAGGCTGAGACAGGAGGATCGAAGGTTCATGGTCAGCCTCAGCTACTTAGTGAGGGCCTCCGCAACTTAGTGAGACCCTGTTTCATAATAAAGAGTATAAAATAGAGCTGGGGGTGTAGCTCAGAGGTAGACTGCCCCGGGTTCAATCCCCAGTACCGAAAAAAAAAAAAAACCCACCAAGCCAGTACTTGCCTAAGGTGCTTGATTAATGATTAATCTTGGTTTCTTTCTTCCTCTGGGACCTTTCTCCTCCCAGATGCCCCTCCAGAGATCTCCATTGGCTACAAGGTCCTGGAGGTTTACCCCCAGAGACGCTGGGTTCTCATCACGTGCCACGCACCCCAGGCGCCCCGGCCCATCACCTACTCCCTCTTGGCCAGCAGGGACATTCAGGTGGCCAAGAAGGTGGTGAAGACCCATCAGCCGGCCTCCTTCAGCATCAACATCACCCTCAAGTCCAGCCCGGACCTGCTCACCTACTTCTGTCGGGGGGCCTCCAGCTCAGGCGCCCATGGGCCCAGTGCCAGGCTGCAGATGTACTGGGAGCTGTGGGCCCGTGAGTGCGGGGCGCGGGGCTGGGAGGCAGTGGGATGCAGATAAACGGGGAGCCCCTGAAGGGGGGATTGCGGCCTGAGGGGATTAGAGAGGGCCAGGGCAGGAGAGTGGGGACAGAAGACAGACTGCCCACTGTTCCGGTGGGAGCGGCGCTGTGGGCTCTTTCCCTTCGATTCAGATCAGATTGTCTGAAGAGAGGAATTAAAACTAACAGGCGGCTCGGTTGCAGCTTTAACAAAATTTTATTACAAAGTCAGGAGGAAATAGAAAAAGGGAGAAGAGAAAAAAGTAGCGTGCCTGGAAGACACGCTGGAGAGCCCGAAAGTGGAACTCTGTCCCTCCCTCCAACTCCAGCCCCTTAAATACACGTTTCACATTGGTATGGTTTTATCAGCGTTACCAAGGCAACGAGCTAGTAACTTATTTCTTAGGCATAACTTATTCCTTAGGCAGGTGGTGCCTTCTGGTCTACTGAGTGCACTTACTAAGTGCTGAGGTCACTAATCTACCTTGTTTTTACCCCTATTGTATTGGGCTGTATTGGTTGTCTATCAACTATGGGCACTTTGATGTGACGCATAGAGTTTGCCTTTCTCATACGGAGGCCGAGTCACAAAGAATAGGAGGGAAACAGAGGCACTAGCTGTAGCCAGTGCGGCTGTGTGTAATCTCTAAGAGCAGGCATAAGGCTCTTGCTATCTTTACGGTTTTAAAATGCGCCCGGCAGAGTCACTGTGATCTTAGGGCTGAAGCCTTAACTGTCTCTATGGTGCTCTTAAGTCTCCGTGTGCTTCTAAGACCAGAGGCTTCAACTGTCTTCTCACTATGGGTGAATCATTAGAACTTAGGGGCAGAAAGAAGGGAGGGGGAGCTCTTGGAATGTAACAGAGCTACGGCCTCTCCCTGCCTGAATGACGGCCTTTTACATTTTACTAGAAATTAATATCAGAGCAATTTTCTAATACCGGCACACCCACCTCCAAAGCTGTGCTCAGTCCCAGGGGACCTGGCCACAGGCAGCCCCACCCTGGCTGGGGACCCACAGGGGCAAATCTCCTGGCAGGGGCCTGGGGCAGGGTAGGAAAGGTGAGGCTGGAGGGGAAAGAGCCTCCCTGGAGCTGTGTGTGTGTGTGTGTGTGTGTGTGTGTGTGTGTGTGTGTGGTGCTGGGGATAGAACCCAGGGGCATTCTACCTCTGAGCTAAACCCAGCCCGATTTTATTTTTTTGCGGCACTGGTTATTGAACCCAGGGGCATTCTACCTCTGAGCTACACCCCCAGTCCTATTTATTTTATTTTGAAACAGGGTCTCCCTAGGTTGATGAGAGTCTCACTACTTGCTGAGGCTGTCCTCGAACCTGCGATCCTCCTGTTTCAGCCTCCCAAGTACTGGGATTACAAGTATGCACCACCATGCCTGGTTTATTTTTTATTTTGAAACAGGGTCTCACTAAGTTTTGGAGGGCCTTCCTAAATTGCTAAGGCTGGTCGCGAACCTGCGATCCTCCTGTCTCAGCCTCCCGAGTGAGATGGGTACTTTTCTCAGATTCTATCAGTTGATCTCCACGGCCCCTCGGAGCTCAGGTTCCAGGTTTGCAGATGGGGAAACTGAAGCTCTTGGAGATTGAGGAAGTGGCCCAGGGGATTACAAGTGGCCGGGGCTGGTTTCAAACCCCTTTCTGTCCAGCTCCAAAGGCGGCCTTCTTCCTGTTTACGTCCCGGATCGTCCCTCGGATACCCTTGATGGGATGCCGAGCAACGGCACCCAGGAAGTATTACCTGCTGTCCTGATACAACTAGGAACCCTACCTGTTCTTGCCCTACACCTTAAGAACACAAACAGGGAGCCAGGTATGGTGGCGCACGCCTGTAATCCCAGTACTTGGGAGGCAGAGACAAGAGGTTTGGGGTCAGCCTCAGCAACATTGCAAGATTCTTAGCAACCTAGTGAGACCCTGTTTCAAAACAAAAAACAAAATAAAAAGGGCTGAGGGGGTATATCTCGGAGGTAGAATGTCCCTAGGTTCAATCCCCAGTGCCAAAAGTAAAGTTTAGTTTTAGCTTGGTGACATGGAACTTTAGCATGAGTGACTCTATTTTTATTTTTAGCCTGATCTGTGCATGAGCTTAGTCCAAAACTATGGCCTATTCTAAGTATTTTTTTTTTTTTGCAGTACTGGGGATTGAACCCAGGGGCATTCTACCTACAAGCTACACTCCCAGCCCTAGTTTTTCTTCTTTATTTTGAAACAGGGTCTCACTAAGTTGTATTACTAGTGTATTAATAGTGTATTACTCAAAGTGTATTACTAGTGAGACCCTATTTCAAAATAAAAGAATAAAATAGGGTTGGGGGTGTAGCTCAGAGGTAGAATGCCCCTGCCTTCCATCTCCAGTACCACTCACAAAAAAACAAATAAAATTTCCTAGCCTGCCCAGCTTGGTGGCACACACCTGTAATCCCAGTACTTGGGAAGCTGAGACAGGAGGATGTCAGGTTTGACGCCAGCCTCAGCTACTTGGTGAGACCCTATTTTAAAATAAGAAAGAGCCGGGCATGGTGGTGCACGCTTGTAATCCCCGTACTTGGGAGGCTGAGACAGGAGGATACGGGTTCACAGCCAGCCTCAGCTACTTAGTGAGGCCCTCCGCAACATAGTGAGACCGTTTCAAAATAAAGAATAAAAAATAGGGTTGGGGGTGTAGCTCGGAGGTAGAATGTCCCTGGGTTCCATCCTCAGTACTGCCAAAAAAATTAATTAATTAATTAAAATAAACTAATAAGAAGGGCTGGGGTGTAGCTCAGGGGGAGAATGTCCCTGGGCTCAATCCCCAGTACTCTCCCACCTCTCCAGAGCCGGTGTCCCAGCTGCAGGCCAACTTCACCCTGCGAGACGAAGGGTCGGGCCCCAGGATGGAGCTGTCCTGCCGGGCGTCCTCAGGCAGCCCACCCATCACCTACCGCCTGGTCGGGAAGGACGGGCGCGTCCACATGCAGCAGACTCCACGCCACGGGCAGCCTGCCAACTTCTCCTTCCCACTGTCCCAGACGTCGGGCTGGTTCCGGTGCCAGGCCGAAAACGGTGTCAGTGCCCAGAGCAGTGCCCTCCGGCTGGTGCCCCCAGGTGAGAGGGCCCTCTGGTTCCCCGAGGGGCAGCTGGCATTCCTGGCCCGGGGCGGGGAAGGTGCGAGAGTGTCCAGGAGGGAGGCGGAGGGAGGTGGGACAGTCCTACCCGGCCACTCCCAGGCAGGAAGGGTCCCAGGAGGCAGCCATGCCCACCCTGGCCCCTGCCTAAAGGAAGCCCGACCCCCACCTCTGCCTCCTGCCCACAGGGGAGCTGCCCCTGGGACCCACCCTCATGCTGACCGGCAGCCTCCTCTCCATCGCAACTATCACCTCCGGGATGCTGGGCTGGACCAGGTAGGCAAAGGGTGCTCCGTGCAGGGAGGAGTGCAGAGCGAGCACCTCTGTGGCTGGCTGGATCAGGTCCTGGCTGGGGTCCTGGCTGGGAGCAGCAGGTGGTCAATGTGTAAGAGAGGACAGCTGCCAAGGCAAGCAAAAAAAAAAAACCATGCGAATGAGCACAACTCAGGAGGAACATTGAAAGCCTGCTGCGGGTGGTGCACGCTTGTAATCCCAGTACTTGGGAGGCTGAGACAGGAGGATCGCAGGTTTGCGGCCAGCCTCAGCTACTTAGTGAGGCCTTCTGCAACTTAGTGAGACCCTGTTTCAAAATAAAGAATAAAAACTAGGGCTGGGGATGTAGCTCGGAGGTAGAATGCTCCTGGGTTCAATCCCCAGTACCGCAAAAAAAAAAAAAAAAGAGCCTGTTGCTGGGTTGCTGGAGTGCCTGCCCAGCTTCTCCCACATTCCCTGCATACCTGACTCTGAGCAGTGCTCCCAGTGCCCTGAGAGGGAGTCCTCCAGCCTCTGGGTGAGCACTTTCCTGGGTTCCTTATGGATCTGATGGTGCTTCCGGGACCAACGTGGGCTGGGAGCTCCCTCCTTCCACAGCAATCACACCGGTCAGTCTTCCCCAGATGGTGATGGGAGGCAGGAGCCTCCCGGGGCCCCCTCTCCAAGGCCATCACATCGCTGACAGGTGCAAGCCGGGCGTCGTGGTGCACGCCTGTAATCCCAGTACTTGGGAGACTAAGACAGGAGGATTGCAGGTTGGAGGCCAGCCTTAGCAACTTAGTGAAGCCCTCTGCAACTTAGTGAGACCCTGTTTCAAAGTAAAAGAAATAAAATAAAACAAGGCTGGGAGTATAGCTCAGAGGTAGAATGCCCCCAGGTTCAATCTCCAGTACCCAGCCGGCCACGGTGGTGGTGCACACTTGTAATCCCAGTACTTGGGAGGTCGAGACAGGAGGATCACAGGTTTGAGGACAGCCTCAGCAACTAGTGAGACTCTAATCAACCTAGCAAGATCCTGTTTCAAAATAAAAATAAAATAAGGCTGGGGGTGTGGCTCAGAGGTGGAATGCCTCTAGGCTCAATCCCCAGTACCACACACCCACACACACACACACACAAATCTCCAGTACCCACACGTGCACCCCCCACACACACACATCATCGACAGGTAAAGTGACCAGGGCCTTGTGTTACGTGAGCCCAGGCATGCAGGCCTCTGGTGGCCACCGCTCCTGCCTCCTTGAACATCTCACCTCAGGGTCTGTTCTTTCCAGAGGCCAGACCCTGGGGCAGCTCTGCCACTTCTCAAAGCCTTAGTATCCCCTTCTGTAAAAGGGGTACAGAGACATGGCCTCCATGGACCACGTGACCAGGGGCCAGCGCTTACCCTTGGTGATTCAGCGTCCCCCTTCATCCGGCAGGGTGAGTAAGCTTCACAACTCTCTTCTTGCCCAGGGCACGGAAGCGCTTGGCACCATAAACTTCCAGAGCCTTCCAGAGGGGGCGGGGCGGCTGAGAGGTAAGCTCACCTGAGTTGCAGCATCAAGTCCTGGAGGTTGTGACCAGAAGACGCAGGCCTGGCAGAGTCTCCCTGGAGCATCTCTGGCCTGGCCTGGCTGCCCTACAGAAGGACCCGCGATTGCGACGACGAAGGGGGCGGGGAGCTGCGGGTCAGAGGACAGAAAATGGCAGCTGTGTGGGAGGTACAAGCCTCGAGCTGTCATGTAGAGCCCAAGGAGCACAGGCAGTAAAATTGTACCGTAGGTGGGATTCGTGCTGAATGAGTAGCATTTAGCAGCGTTGGCCACAAACACACACACACACACACACACACACACACACACACACACACACACAGAGCTCACTGTCGGGTGACGCATTCATTCGCTTTACTATCTAAGCCAGTGCTCTGCCGCTGAGCTACATTCCCAGCCCACTCTTCTTTTTCTTTTGTTTTGTGGTACTGGGAATGGAACCCAGGGGCATTCTACCTCTGAGCTATACCCCCAGCCTTATTTTATTATTTATTTAGTTTGTGGTGGTGGGGAGGGAATCCAGGGGTATTCTACCTCTGAGCTCACCTCCAACCCTAATTTATTTTTTATTCAGAAACAGGGTCTCACTAGGTTGCTGAGAGCCTCTCTAAGATGCTGAGGCTGGCTTCAAACCTGCGATCCTCCTGTCTCAGTCTCCTAAGTACTGGGATTATAGGTGTATATCACCATACCCGGCTTATTTTTTTTTTTTGAAACAGGGTCTTATTAGGTTGCTGAGAGTCTCACTACATTGTGGAGGCTGGCTTTGAACCTATGATCCTCCTGTCTTAGCCTCCCAAGTACAGGGATTACATGCGTGCACCACCATACCTGGCTCCAGCCCACTTTTTTTTGGCGGTACTGGGGATTTAACCCAGGGGTATTCTACCTCCAAGCTACACCCCCAACCCTATTTTTTATTTTTTATTTTGAAACAGGGTCTCACTAAGTTGCAGAGGGCCTCACTAAGTAGCTGAGACTGGCCGTGAACCTGCAATCCTCCTGTCTCAGCCTCCCAAATACTGGGATTACAAGCGTACACCACCATGCCCCACTTCCAGCCCTCTTTTAACTGTATGTATCTTAGAATATCATGTTGTATACCATAAATATACACAATAAAATTTATTTTTTTGTGTGTGGTACTGGGGATGGAACCCAGGGGCATTCTACCTCTGAGCTACACCCCCAGCCCGATTTAATTCTTTTATTTTAAAATAGGGTCCCACTAAGTTGTAGAGGACCTCACTAAGTTGCTGAGGCTGGCCGCAAACCTGCAATCCTCCTGTCTCAGCCTCCCAAGTACTGGGCTTACAAGTGTGTGCTGCCAGCTGGGCGTAGAATGCCCCTGGGTTCAATTCCCTGTACCGTAAAAAAAAAAAAAAAAAAAAACAAGTGTGTGCTGCCACGCCTGACTTAAAATTTATTTTTAATAAGAATCTCAGATGGGCATGGTGGTGCACGCCTGTAATCCCATGCCTGTATTTGGGAGGCTGAGACAGGAAGATTGCAGGTTTGAAGCCAGCCTCAGCAACTTAAGTGAGACTCTATTTCAAAATAAAAAGAGAACTAGGTATAGTGGCACATGCCGGTAGTCCCAGTACTTAGGAGGCTGAGACAGGAGAATTGTAGGTTCAACGCCAGTCTCAGCAACTTAGCAAGATCCTTAGCAATTTAGCGAGACCCTGTTTTAAAAAGTAAAAAGTTGCTGGGCACGGTCTGGGCTTTTGTTTGTTTTTGGTGCTGGGGATCAAACCCAGGGGGCATTCTACCTCTGAGCTACACCCCCAGCCTTATTTTATTTTTTATTTGGAAACTGGGACTCACCAAGTCACTGAGGCAGCCTCCCAAGTACTGAGATTACCTGCGTGCACCTCCGTGACGCGCTTGGCCCGGGGTTTTGAGCGGAATGGACGAGGTGGGGGCAGGGTGCTTCTGAGCCTGGGTCCTGGACAGCTGGGGTCCAGAACCAGTGTCTGGTGGGTTTCCTGGAGCAGGGCAGTGGGGAGAAAGGGGCCAAGAGGGCACGGGGGCCACCGTGCGCCCCTCTTCTCCGGGGACTGTCTGGCCCTTCCTGGCCGCGCCGCGGGCCGAGCGTCCCGAGGGGGCGGGGTGCACAGGGACCCGCCCCGCCGCCACCTGCCGCCGCCGCTCGCAGGGGCAGCACTTTGTCCACGGTCCCTGGGGCCGCCTGGCCACGCCCCCGGGTGGGCGGGGCGGGGCGGGGCGGCCCGGCAGGTTCCTGGCGTCCGCGGCTCGGCGGCGACGGCGACATGGAGAGCGGGGCCTACGGCGCGCCCCAGGCGGGCGGCTCCTTCGACCTGCGGCGCTTCTTGGAGCAGCCGCAGGTGCTGGCGCGCGGGCTGAGCATGGTGAGCGGCGGTGGGGACCGGGGCGCAGCGGGGATCCTCGCCCGGGCGGAGCGGAGCGGGGCGGAGCGGGGCGGAGCGCGACAGGTGGCGGCGGCCGGTGTCCCGGGCCTGCGCGGGGCGGGCGTCCTGGGTCCCGGGCCGCCGCCTCGCCTCCCGGCCCGCGCCCGCGCCCTCGGGGTGTCCGGCCCGTCGCCCTGCTGGCAGGGGAGGAGCTTGGGGCAGCTCCCGAGCAGGTGGCCCTGCAGGCACGCACGGCTCCAGCTTGGGGAATTCACCGGGAAGGGGCTTTCTGAAGTCACGTGCGGTGCAAGCAGGGGGGCACCCCGAAACAGCCTACTTCCTACTCAGGAGTGGGTCACGGGCCTGCTTCCCCATCCAAGATGGGGTGACTCGGGATGGCGCCCCCTCCCCATAAGCTGGGCAAGCCCTCTAGTACCAGGTTGGAGGGGTGTCCGTACCACCCGCGCTGAAAGCAGCAGGTCTTAGCTGCCAGGCTGAGGGGCCCTGCTGTGCCCGGACTCCCTTGCCTGGGACTGGAGGCTCTGAGGTGCCCGTGGACCCCCGTCTCCTCCCAGCCTGGCTGGCTCTGTCTCGGCTGTGCCCAAGGAGCAGATGCCTGTGAGTCGGGATGGCAGTGCCAGGAGTCCTGTGCCCTCTGCTCCCAGCAGCGGGAGTTCCGGCTTCATCTCCTGCTGGGGGTAGGGCTGTGGCTGCTAGCTCCAGAGCCCTATCGAGAGCTCCCTGGGAGGCCCGGGTGGGGCAGGGCTCTGGGGGGGTGCAGTTCAGAGCCAGCCAGGTGCCCCCCGGACTCATCCTCTGCTCAGGCAGGGTGGGCATAGGCAGTGGCCTTGAAGTTCGGGGAGAGGGGAGGAGATGGGGCTATTCCCAAGAGGCTGGAGTCCCTCTGGGAGTTCCAGCTGGCGGGGAGGCCCCCCCAGTCTGGCTCCAGGGGTCTGCATGCAGGGCTGTGTCACATGCCTGCCAGACAGAACACCTGGGGCACCTGGTGCAGGAGGACCCACTGTGGGCTGGAAACAAAAGTAGCTCCCTCGGAGGGGAGGGACCAGGAGGCCGAAAAAGCCGGAAGTCCTTGTAGGGAGACAGCTGGCCAGCCACGGGAGTGTAGCCTGGACGAGGGAAGAGTTAGAGGGGCGGGGCGCTGCTGGGAGGGAGCTTAGAGAGGTGGGAGCTGGGGGTGCTGGATGACTTTCCAGGGGTGGGAGCCCTTCACTGGGGTGCTCAGAAAGAGGCTGGTGCAGTAGAGGTGACTTAGGTGGGGTGATGGGTGGGTGGGACTCTAAGTTCAGGTGCTTTGTTACTTGTCTTGTTTAAAACTAGCTTATAGCCGGGCGTGGTGGCGCACGTTTGTAATCCCAGCACTTGGGAGGCTGAGATGGGAAGACCACAGGTTCATGGCCAGCCTCAGCTATACTTGTGAGGCCCTCTGCAACTCAATGAGACCCTGTTTCAAAATAAAGAATAATAAAAAATAAATAGGGCTGGGGGTGTAGCTCGGAGGTAGAATGCCCCTGGGTTCAATCCCCAGTTAAACACACACACACACACACACACACACACACACACACCAAAACAAGCAAATTAATTCATGCCAGGCACGTCTACATACCCAGTACTTGGGAGGCTGAGACAGGATGATCACAGGTTCAAGGCCAGCCTTAGCAAATCAGCAAGATCCTGCTTCAAAATAAAATAGGGCTAGGGTGTAGCTCAGAGGTAGAATATCCCTGGGTCCAATCCCCCAAATCAAACAGAACAAAGAACAACCCTCATTCACAGTGAATGGCGGATTGTCCTTCTTCATCAGAGACAGACAACCCTTGCGGGCAGGCAGCTGGGCAGGGCAGCCCCCTGCAGGAGATCCCCACTCACTCTCCGCAGGGCCTCCAGGGTGGGAGGCTGTGGTCTGGAGATGCCCAGGGACACTTCTCCCATCAGCTCACTCCAGCAAGTGGAGGGGCTGGCCGCAGTCCCATGCGGGGGACCTGGGACCCTCCCTACCGCACCCTCCTCTCCGCAGGTCTTTGCCTTGATCGTGTTCTCCTGCATCTTCGGCGAGGGCTACAGCAACACCCCCGAGTCTTCCCAGCTCTACTGCGTGTTCAACCACAACGAGGACGCCTGCCGCTACGGCTCTGCCATCGGGGTGCTGGCCTTCCTGGCCTGCGCCTTCTTCTTTGTGGTGGACATCTACTTCCCCCAGATCAGCAGCGCCACTGACCGCAAGTACCTGGTCATCGGCGACCTGCTGTTCTCAGGTACCTGCCTGCCTGTGGCTCTCGGGCTCTGGCAGGTGCGCGGGTTCGAGGAGGGGTTGGCACGAGGGCTCTGCAATTAAGAGGCTGGGGAGGAGCCGGGCGAGGTGGCGCACGCTTGTAATCCCAGTACTCGGGAGGCTGAGACAGGAGGATCGCAGGTTTGCAGCCAGCCTCAGCTACTTTAGTGAGGTCCTCTGCAACTTAGGGAGAACCTGTTTCAAAATAAAGAATAAAAAATAGGAGTCAGGTGTGGTGGTGCACGCTTGTAAGCCCAGTACTTGGGAGGCTGAGACAGGATGATCACAGGTTTGCAGCCAGCCTCAGCTACTTAGTGAGGCCCTCTGCAACTTAGTGAAACCCTGTTTCCAAATAAAGAATAAAAAATAGGGCTGTGTGTGTGGGGGGTGTAGCTTGGAGGTAGAATACCCCTGGGTTCAATCTCCAGTACCGCCAAAAAAAAAAAAAAAAAGAGGCTGGGGAGGGATGGAGAGTGGCCCAGGGCCACCAGCCCCACTTGAGCACACAGGCTCTGCCTGTCCTTTGTCCCTGGGCTGTCACACAAGGCTTTCTGATTGTCTGCTGAACCCCACGGGTGTTGGGGCATGGGGGTGGGCCCCGGCCCAGGCCTCCCGAGGTGCGGTCCCTCCCAGCAGCTCACACATCCCCCTGGAAAGCCCCTGCCTCCCCGGGAGCTGACGCCACCCTCTCCCCCAGCTCTCTGGACCTTCCTGTGGTTTGTCGGCTTCTGCTTCCTAACCAACCAGTGGGCAGCGACCAAGATTGGGGAAGTGCTGGCAGGCGCCGACTCAGCCCGAGCAGCCATCACCTTCAGCTTCTTCTCCATCTTCTCCTGGGTAGGTGGGCCGAGCTGGCAGGGCCGGGGAGCGCAGCGGTTCCCCTTCCCTCCTCGTCTCTGCCCTGCCCTCACCTTGGGTCTCCCTGCAGGGCACCCTGGCTTCCCTGGCCTACCAGCGCTACAAGGCCGGAGTGGACGCCTTCATCCAGAACTACGTGGACCCCACCCCAGACCCCAGTACAGCCTACGCCTCCTACCCCAGTGCGTCAGTGGACAGCTACCAGCAGCCGCCCTTCACCCAGAACGCGGAGACCTCCGAGGGCTACCAGCCGCCCCCTGTGTACTGAGCGGTCCCGGGAGGTAGGGAGGGCTCCTCCTGCCCTGACTTCCCCTGGAGGCCTGCCTCCTAGAGCTGCAGCCCCTCTGCCCACCCAAGTGCCTGTCACCCACCTCCTCTAAGGACATTTGTTAGTAAAGGGTTTTTAGCTAGATGCTTCCTCGTTGCTTCTTACTGTGATCCTGGGCTCGAACCCCGGGCCTTGTGCATAGAGCGCACCCCAGCCCCTCCTTGCTTCCAATGACCCCAGCCCCACCTGGAGTAGCCAGAAGCAGAAGGGATGGTGACATGCTGTTCCGACTGGTGTCCTAGCGTCCCCCCAGCCTGAAGGAGCCCAGCCTAGTCCTGGTTACTTGGGTTTTCTGCCAAAGACAGAGGTTGGGGTACCTTACACCCCTTGGGTGCCGGCTCAGGCTCCCCGCCTCCGCACTCAGGTTTGTCACCCGTCCCTTACCAGGCCCTGGGCTGGGCCCCCTGCTCACTGTGCATCCTCTGGGGTCACTACTCTGTGCCAGTTGCCTCTGGGCTGCCTCCCCGACAGCCCTGGGGATGGGGGGTGCCCACCCCAGGAACAGGCCCGCACTTCCCTCTTGCTCCCACCAGAGGCAGCAGGGACTTGCCTGACGTAACACCCAGCTTTATGTAAATATTCTGCAACCTGTTATCAAGTGTGGGGAGGGCAGGGGCACCCCCAGACTGTCCAAGCACCCCCCTTGTGGGAGAGCCCCTTGCCTTCCACCTCACACTGGTTTGGAGATGGAATAAATGTTTTTCTTTCGGTTTCCATTGTCTTTGGTTGGGCTCAGCCTAGGGCTAGAACTCCACTGTGCGCCCTTGGGGGCTGGTTTGGGGAACCTGCATTTTGCCAGAGGCCTGGGCGCCTCCTGCTGCGCCCTGTGCCTGCCCCTCCCCCACCTGGGGTCTCATTCCTGGCGCCACCTCCCCCAGCATCCCAAAATAGCACCGGTGCTCAGCTGGTAAACAAGGCGGGGCTCTCTGGGGCCTTGCCAGGGTCTTGGCTGCTGCCTCCCCAGAGTTGGGGGTGCCTGGGGGTTACCCCTGTGAATGCCCCCCCTTCTCACCCTTCCCATAGAGGTGGGGGCTGCCCTGGTGGGGCCCCCCACTTTCCTGCAGGTAAAGGCTCAGCGCCCTTGAGCCTGCCTGGGACATGCCAGAGTGGGCCTGACAGGAGGTGGGTCCCTGAAGCAACTCCTGCCCTCCCCCCATTTTGAGCAGTGACAGGGAGTTGTAGACCAGCACTGATGGATTCAAAACCCCAATTACAGGCCTGCTCCCAGGTTCTGTGGGCTACGGCCTACCACTGGAGAACACCCTAGAGCCGGAACTTGGGTCCAAGGCCGGTAAGGGGCAAGGCTTAGGCGGGGACACAGGCCTGGCTGCAGCCCCCTGCCCCAGGGAGCCCTGGCCTCCCACAACCCTCTCCAGGGCACAGCTGAGCTGTCCTCTTGGCTCCACAGCTATCAAGTGTCTGTTTCACAAACAAAACCTGACCTCCCAGCCCCAGCTGGCAACACCAGCACCCCTCTCTAACCTGAGCCCTGGGCTCCTTCCTTCACCCCCCTTTTTGTGGTACTAGGGATTGAACCCGGGGCATTCTACCTACAAGAAACACCCCCAGTCTTATTTTATTTCTACTATTTTGAAACAGGGTCTCACTACTTGCTGAGGCTGTCCTCAAACCTATGATCCTCCTGTCTCAGCCTCCCTAATACTAGGATTATTTTTATTTTATTTATTTATTTATTTATTTTTGGCGATACTGGGGATTGAACCCAGAGGCATTCTACCTCCTAGCTACACCCCAGTCTTATTTTTTATTCTTTATTTTGAAACAGGGTCTCACTAAGTTGTGGAGGCCTCACTAAGTAGCTGAGGCTGGCCACGAACCTGGATCCTCGTGTCTCAGCCTCCCAAGTACTGGGATTACAAGCGTGCGCCACCATGCCCAGCCCTTTACCCCTTTTTATCCTGAAACCAGCCAGCCAGGCAGGCAACCAGTCCTCTTAGGACATACTCCATGGTCATTTCTCAGTTAAAAGTGGTGTGGCTAAGAGCTCAGTAGTACTACAAAAGATGTGGGAAGAACCCCCCACCCCTCACATGGGAGCTCTCCAGACCTACCAGTGCCTGTGCACGCTAGTGCTCTACCACTGAGCCACACTCCACACCCAACTAATAAAGTTTTTTTTTTTTGCGGACGGGGATTGAACCCAAGGGCGTTCTACCTCCGCGCTACACCCCCGGCCCTATTTTTTATACTTTATTTTGAAACCAGGTCTCACGAAATTGCGGAAGCCTCACTAAGTAGAGAGAGAGAGAGACAGAGAGACAGAGAGACGGAGAGAGAGAGAGAGAGAGAGAGAGAGAGCTGAGGCTGGCCGCGAACCCGGATCCTCCGGTCTCCGCCTCCCAAGTACTAGGATTACAAGCGTGCGCCACCACGCCTGACTTGAAGCTTTATTATTAAAATAAAATAAAATAAAATGAGGTTGAGCGTATAGCTTGGAGGTAAAGCGAACCTGGGTTCAATCCCCAGTGCCAAGAAAAGACAAGCCTCTGCGCCCGAGGAGGCTCAGTACTTGCAGACAGGAAAGATGACCTTATTCTGGGGAGCGCCCCATCCCAAGTGTAGGAAGGGCTCTCAGCCCCAAGGCAGAGAGGGCGCGAGTCCAAGCCAAGCTCAGAGGGTAACAGGAACACTCGTGTAGCATTGTAGCATCAGTCTGTAAGGCACACCGCAGACTTCTTAGGAAGAACAGAAACTCCCAGCGAAAGCCACCAAGGAGAAGCAGCAGCACCAATGTCACAACAGCGTGTGGCTCTGCCCCTCACCCTAGCAGTGGGCGGTGGCAGCAGCCCCACCAGGTCCTGTGGCTTGGCCTGGGCAGATCATAGCGGCTGGGGGAAGCAAGGGTCTGCCCAGGCAGGCAGGGGAGACTAGAGCACTGCCACGTGGGGTAAGTTCTGTGGGCGCACGCAGTGACCTCTGTCTTTCCCTGGGCTCTGCATGGCTGCGGTGGCTGCTGGGCTGCGGCCCTCAGTTGACAGGGCTACACTGCAGGATCTGCTGGGGGGCAAAGAGCTTCCTGACCACCGCGGCCTCCCCCAGCATCCCGGGGACTGGACAGTTCTCCTTGTCCAGCACAGCGGGCTGGACCGAGGACTTCTTGAAGTAGCAGAGGCGACACACGGAGTGGTATTTGTCCGCTCCGCCAATCACCTCGACCTGGGGGCAGGGACCCAAAAGAGAAGGGCGTGAAGGGGCTGGGACTGGGGAGGCAGAGCCCCACCCGCCCGCCCGCCAGCCCAGGCAGGGGCAGCCACCTCCTTCTCCTGGCCCAGCCTCTTGGTGTAGGCAGCTTCCCGGAAGCACTCCATGCACACGGCCGTCAGCTTCACCACACTCTCGGCCAGGGGCACCAGGTTCAGGATGGTGCCGAAAGCCTGCGTGCCACGGAAGGACAGCTGCGCTCAGTCACCTGGCCGAGTACACTTCTATCTCATTTTATTTTATTTTTATGGTATTGCGATGGAACCCAGGGGCATTCTACCTCTGAGCTATACGCCCAGCCCTATTTTATTATTTTTATTTTTGAAACAGGGTCTAGGTTGATGAGTCTCACTACCTGCTGAAGCTGTCCTCAAACCTGCAATCCTCCTGTCTCAGCCTCCCAATTACTGGGATTACAGGCATGCACCACCATGCCTGGCTTACACTTCTTTTAAACCTTTCCATTCAGGAGCACAGAAGCCAGGAAAATTCGCCCTGATCTTGCTTTCCTGGATAGCCACGCCCTCCCCGCCTGTTCTGTCCCTTTGCCAATTCATTGCACCTGCCAGCAGCAGATGGCACCCAGCCTGGACAGACCCACTCCTGGGCAGCTGGGCGACACACTGATAGCGGCCCAGTCCTGGCTGTCCATGGTGACTGTCTTTGTACACTGCCCTGTGCCTACAGAGAGGCCCTCCCTCCTTCCCGGGTCCCACCCCAAATCTGGACCAGACACCTCACCTTCCTCTGAAAGGTCCCATCCAGCGCGGCCACAATCACGGTCTTCCCGCTGTTGGCCATGGCCTCGCAGAACTCCACGATGTCAGGGAACTGTGAGGGACGGGAAGAAGAAGGAGCTGCCACCCGGGCAGGGCAGCGGCCCCTGGAGTCTCAGAGAAGACGCCCCCGGCTCCAACCAGGTCAGCCTGGAGCCTGAGAACAGGTCACTGACCCTCCCAGCTGCGCAACAGGCACGCCCACCTCTGCCTAGCCCTGCCCCGGCACGGAGGGTCCCCAGGACCTGGCACCACACTGCTGCGCCTGGCTGGGACACCTACAAGCCAAGGAGAGAGAGAGAAGCCTCGGCCCTTCCACTCAGCCCTGCCACACTCCATCCTGGACTTCTGGCCCCCGCTGTTAGGGCGGCCCTAGGAGCCTGATGCAGGTTACATTTAAAATGGAACTTCAGCTGGGCATGGTGGTGCACACTTTGGGAGGCGGAGGCGGAGACCGGAGGATCCGGGTTCGCGGCCAGCCTCAGCTCTCTTTCTCTCTCTCTCTCTCTCTCTCTCTCTCTCTCTCCTTAGTAAGGCCCTCCACAACTTCGTGAGACCCGGTTTCAAAATAAAGTATAAAAAATTAGGGCCGGGGGTGTAGTGCGGAGGTAGAATGCCCCTGCGTTCAATCCTGGTACTGCAAAAAAAAATAAAGAAAGAAAGAAAGAAACAAAATGGAACTTCAGCCGGGCATGGTGGTGCATGCTTGTAATCCCAGGACTTGGGAGGCTGAGACAGGAGGATTGCAGGTTCGAGGACAGCCTCAGCAAATAGTGAGACACTCATTAACCTAGCTAGACCCTGTTTCAAAATAAAAATCAAATAGGGCTGGGGGTGTAGCTCGGAGGTAGCATGCCCCTGGATTCAATCCCCAGTGCCAAACAAAACAAGACAAAACACCATGAACACAGAAGGCGTTAGCCATATTAGTCATGAGAAATGTGTGCCATCCAGCACCGGGCCCCGCCACCCTCCCTGCTGGGACTTCTCCAAGCCCAGGGGGTGTCGCTGCGGCCTTCTAGCCCCTCCTGGCTCTTCTCGAAATTCTTAGGGCCAGCCTGCTCAACCTTCAACAGCTTTCGGTTTCTTTCCAGGGTTAATCCCCAAGCCTAGAACTGCCGGCAGCCATCTGGCCCCACTGACCCTGCTTGGATGGCTCTAGTCACACCTTTCTCCTGACACAGCCACAGCCGGGGCCCAACCCTGGATTTCTCCAGGCCCTCCTGACCACCCCAAGGAGGCGCCATCCTGACCTTCACTCTATACCGGTCCCCAGCAGACCCTCACCTCCTGACACACATCAACTCAAGGGCAGGGGCTCTGGCTTGTGTCCCTTGCACATAGAATGTCGCTGCCAAACAGGACAAGCTTAAAAACTCTTTAAGTGAAGCCGGGCATGGTGGCGCACGCTTGTAATCCCAGTACTTGGGAGGCTGAGACAGGAGGATACGGGTTCGCGGCCAGCCTCAGCTACTTAGTGAGGCCCTCTGCAACTTAGTGAGACCGTTTCAAAATAAAGAATAAAAAA
>PVJS01031162.1:0-20000 GCA_004027185.1 Glis glis | reverse complement strand
CACAGGACACAAGTTAGCCAGTTCAAAGCTAAATATATTATGAAGTTACCAAATATATAACAGATCTTGAGCTGGGCTTGGTGGCACACACTTGTAATCCCACTACTTGGGAGGCTGAGACAGGAGGATCACAGGTTAGCCACCAGCCTCAGCTACTTAGTGAGGCCCTCCGCAACTTAGTGAGACCCTATTTCAAAATAAAGAATAAAAAATAGGGCTGGAGGTGTAGCTCAGAGGTAGAATGCCCCTGGGTTCAATTCCTAGTACTGCAAAAAAAAAATAAATATAACAGATCTTGGTGTTATTTTTTGGGAGGGGGGTACTAGGTATTGAACCCTGGGGACATTCTACCTCCAATCTATTGTTGTTTCCATGCTTTTGTTCTCAATCTTTTTGAGTCATGCTTAAATTCATATACCTAGATTTTAGTTTGTGACCAATAACTATTTAGTTGGTGAATTTGTTATTATTACTGTTACCAACACATTTCACAGTCCTATCTGATTACATTTATTCTTTATTTTCCCTTTTTTGACTTTTAAAAAATTCACTGGATTTATTGGTTCCAATATCTTTATTGGCAAGGAAGTTATATATCCTTTTACTAAGATTTGTGTCAGTTACTAACCTATACTTATGGTTATGTTTGTATTGTCATTGAATGATAAATCACTGAAATTCACAATTCTTAGTTCTATAAACACAGCTAGCTTTTTTTTCCCAATTCTACCCCACCCTCTAGCTGGGAGGGTGCTTTGAACCCATGTCAGTATGGACCAGACACCAACTCCATTTAGATCTCAAGCCCAAGCCTCTCAAAGCCATTCCGAGGTGACGGCAGCAGATGGGCATACACATTTGTATTCAAAACACCAGCCTTACCCCACTCTCTTGCATATTGAGTTTCTGATTTCTGGGGATCAATCTACAGTGACTGTGACTCCATTCTCAGCGAACAGAGCAAGAGTCTTAAAGGATCCATCCCCCAAACTCCTAGGTTCAGTCAATAATAGCACCAATTGTGTTTCATTCCCTCAGTTCTATAGATGTCAGCTGCTTCCTGCCAGTATCAACTTCTAGATTACTGCAATGTCCCCTTCATAACCATTTAGTTAATATATAAAAAAATTCATGCCGGGCGTGGTGGCGCACGCTTGTAATCCCAGTACTTTGGGAGGTGGAGACCGGAAGATCCGGGTTCATGGCCAGCCTCAGCTCGCTAGCCCGCGCTCGCTCGCGCTCTCTCTCTCTCTCTCTCTACCTAGTAAGGCTCTCCGCAACTTCGTGAGACCCGGTTTCAAAATAAAGTATAAAAAAATAGGGCCGGGGGTGTAGTGCGGAGGTAGAATGCCCCTGGGTTCAATCCCCGGTACTGCAAAAAAAAAAAAAATTCATGTACTATATTCTATTTTAAATAGTACAATTTACTTTTTTCTCACAAGATTTTAACAACTGCACTGCTATGCTTAATGTTGTACACGTTGTCATATTGTAAACTGCATTAAACATGAATTTTTTAAATGAAGTATAAAAAGATGGACAATTTTAGTGGCAATCAAGAGTTACAATATTTGGAGCAATAAAGTCTTGGTTAATACAGTATAGTGGCTGCAAATGGACTATCACTGACAGTGAATGCAATAGAAGATTTCATTTATCTGTGAAGTACAATAAAATGTTAACAACAATTTCTTCCATATATCACTTACTTAATGGTCACCTATGGAACAATCTACTACTGGGCCGACAGAAAAGACATCATATAGAGAAGAATTCAAATAGCTTGAGTTCATCATTATTCACAGAGGAAAGAAAGGGGTCTATCAACTGATGAAAAACTTGGAAATAAGATTCATCTTTCTATAACCAAATGATCAGCATGACTAGACATATGAGAAAAAAAGAATAGGAAATTCATGTACTGAGGAAAAAAATGTTAGTTTGATAAGTAAATTATAACAGGAAATAACAGTCACCTGTATATATCAACTTATAATACTCAATGTTAAGAATTGATTCTACTTGCTTCAAATATAACTAAACCTCATTTTACTATTCATTGGTAGAATTTAAAATTACCAGCCGGGCATGGTGGCACACCCTTGTAATCCCAGTACTTGAGAGGCTGAGACAGGAGGATCTCAGGTTCGCGGCCAGCCTCAGCTACTTAGTGAGGGCCTCCGCAACTTCGTGAGACCCGGTTTCAAAATAAAGGATAAAAAATAGGGCCTGGGAGTGTGGCTCGGAGGTAGAATGCCTCTGGGTTCAATCCCCGGTACCGCAAAAATAAATACATAAATAAATAAAAATAAAAATAAAAAATAAAATAGGGTTGGGGGTGTAACTCAGAGGTAGAATGCCCCTGGGTTCAATCCCCAGTACCACAAAAAAATAATTAAAATTACCATGCATCTACAACATTATGTTTGTATTGTCTGCTTTTCATTGAATGCTAAATCACTGAAATCCACAATTCTTAGTTCTATAAACACGGATAGCTTTTTTTTTTTTTTTTTTTGTGGTACTGGGGATTGAACCCAAGGGCATTCTACCTCAGAGCTACATCCCCAGCCCAACTTTTTTTTTATTCTTCATTTTGAAACAGGGTCTCACTAAGTTGCGGAGGACCTCACTAAGTACCTGAGGCTGGCCACGAACCTGCGATTCTCCTGTCTCCGCCTTCCAAATACTGGGACTACAAGCATGCGCCACCACGCCTGGCTCACAGCTAGCTTTTTTTATACTACATATGTAGTTAGCAAAATACCTGAGTGAATTTTCTCATTTGATTCCTTATAAAAAGTACTGTGTTAAACTTATCTACTCCCTTACACATTCCTGTATACTGAACACAGCTCTCATTCAAATAAATGTGTGTGTGTGTATATATGGGTGGATATATATATGTAGCATATATAACCATATATACCATATATATATATATATATATATATCCCCATCCACTGCCTCATTAAATTAAGAATGGTACTTTTACATGTCTATGGTACTTATCCCTTCTGCTGATATTTCTCCCATGATTCTGTGTACCCCACTTCCCCCACATAAATGGAATACATATTTCTGCTGGACATATCACAAACTGTCCAATTTCCTAATTATCTGTAAAAATTACCTCTTCTGGGGAAAGGTGCATAGCTCAGTGGTAGTCTGCATGCCTAGCATATGTGAGACCAGGGTTTAATACCCAGCACCAGCCAGGCGTGGTGGTGCACTCTTGTAATCTGAGTACTTGAGGCTGAGACAGGAAGATCACAGGTTCAAGGACAACCTCAGCAACCTATCGAGACCCTGTTTCAAAACAAAAAATAAATAGGGCTGGGAGTGTAGCTCAGAAGTAGAATGCCCCTTGGGTTCAATTCCCATTACCACACACACACATACACACGCAAAAAAAAAAAAAAAGTACCACACAAAAGACAAAACAATAACAAAAATAAATAAACTTACCTGTTCTAGTTCTATCCCACAATTTACTGGCACAATCTAATTTATCTAGCTGAATTAAAGTAGCATTTTTAAAAACAATTTAAAAAATCTTAAAAATCTGTCCATCACAACTAGATTTAAAAAAAAAATGGCAGCATTAAAGTGAGTTTCTCCTCCAAATTTATGGGAAATAAAGTGTGAATTTCCAAAGAGGTAAACTTGGAAGAAAAATGCTGAAGGAGGCTTTTCACCATTTGTTAAAACACATGAGTGGTAGCAAGAGAAATTAAGAAGAGCCTCTCAGTAATGTACAAAAGAAACAGCTCTTTAAAGGTAAAAGTGACAGAATCCTATAACTTTCACCCTGCCACAATTTAGATGAAATGAACATCATCAATAAAAAACAGAGAGCCGGGCGTGGTGGCGCACCCTTGTAATCCCAGTACTTGGGAGGTGGAGACCGGAGGATCCGGGTTTGTGGCCAGCCTCAGCTACTTGGTGAGGCCCTCCGCAACTCAGTGAGACCCGGTTTCAAAATAAAGTATAAAAAATAGGGCCGGGGGTGTAGCTTGGAGGTAAAATGCCCCTGGGTTCAACCCCTGGTACCACAAAAAAATAAAAATAAAAAAAAAAAACAGAGCTTACATCACAGACAACAAAAGAAATGCTCATTAAATCAGTCTTGATTCTTACAGAATACTTTAGCTTCCTAAAACAATGTTGAACACTTAGATTTTTTTATATATGGATTTGAGCACTGTAGATTTGCCAAACAGAACCTAAAATCTGGAGTTTGGGGTGACTAATCTGAATGAACTTAACTATCATTCTTACATCAACACTTAAAAAAACGGAATTTTGGCCACATTACAAGTATGTGGTGGTGCACACTTGTAATCCCAGTATGTAGGAGGCTGAAACAGGAGGATCTCAGGTTCACAGCCAGCCTCAGCTACTTAGTGAGGCCCTCCACAATTTAGTGAGACCCTGTTTCAAAATAAAGAATTAAAAATAAGGCTGGAGATGTAGCTCAGAGGTAGAATGCCCCTGGGGTTCAAGCCTCAGTACCACACACAGACAAAAAAAAAAAAAAACTAAACAGAATTTTGGGGAGAACTGGACTTTTTTTTCTAGCTACATGCAATGCAAAGTATAATCGAGTCACATACAAAAATTGCTCTAGGCACATTTCAAGGTAAGTTACAAGACTGCATAAAAGATGAAAGATTTAATAGGAAAACATTTAGTTGCAACTGTTTCTGTTAATAAAAGTGAAAAAAGACCTGAAATTCTCTTATCAAATGTTAAATTTCGCAGGGCATGGTGGCACACACTTGTAATCCCGGTACTTTGGGAAGCGGAGACTGGAGGATCCAGGTTCGTGGCCAGCCTCAGCGCTCTCTCTCTCTTTCTCTCTCTATTTCCCTGTCTCTCTCTCTCTCTCTCTCTCGACTTAGTGAGGCCCTCCGCAACTTCATGAGACCTGGTTTCAAAATAAAGTATAAAAAATAGGGCCGGGGGTGTAGTGCGGAGGTAGAACGCCCCTGGGTTCAATCCCTGGTACCGCAAAAAAAAAAAAAAAAGTTAAATTTCAACAATTAGAAGTGCTTACTGAAGAGCCCACCAATTAGCCTAGCTATCACCATGACAGGCTCCAAGAAACAGAAATTCAGGCTAGGCCTTAACCTGACCCTGGGTTCCTGGAAAAACCATAGAGTCACACCACCCAAGAAAGGACCAATCAAAAATGAGACAAACAAGTACCGGACGTTCCATGACCATTGACTCAGGGCCTATACCCTACCTTTTTTGGCAATCCCGCGCACGCCAAAGCAGGCACCAATCCCCAAATGACAAGATTCAAATCTCTGCTTGATTAGCCAATCAAAATAAAGGGCGCCAAAGGTCCCCAGTTTGTGTATAAAAGTTGTTCTGAAAATCAGCTCGGGGCTCTCCGTTTCACCGCTGCATCAGATGGGCAGAGGGTCCAAGCTCGAGCTTGTAACAAAGACTCCTTGCTTTTGCATGCGGACCTGGACTCCTGGAGCTTCCTTGGGGGATCACTGATCTGGGTGTTTCATTTGGGGGCCCATCTGGGATCCCCCAACGGACCCAGGATGCCAGACCGCGGAGCACAACGCTAGCTGGTAAGCGTGTGTGAGTTAACTGTGTGACTGTTGTCCGGGGCATGTGCCAGATTAAAGATTGCCTGTTGGAGGTCTGGGTGGACACACCAGAGGACCCCAGGCCGTGAGGTTCGGGAGACATCCCCCCTCACCTGGTCGGACTAGGTCCGAAATTCTGTTAGGACAGGGCAGGTTGCTCCCACGATTTAATCGAGAGATTCCTGTCTCCTAAGTATGTGTATTGTGTTACTAACCTGTTTTATGTGCCTCCCTTAGAGTTAGCCTTTGTACCTGTATTTGTCGTAATAACCTATATTCTTTCCTTACTTCTGAGAGCAGCTCTCCACCACTGCACACCTACAGAACGGTGTCTAATCTCACTTCTACATCTCTCTCTTTCTGCTTTGCTAATTGCCGGCTATTGTGCACAAATGGGGCAGACTCTGGCAACCCCTCTTACCCTGTTTCTTAACAACTTTAAAGATTTTAACAAACGAGCCAAGGATCTCAGCCTGGATGTTAAGAAACCCAGATTAATAATCTTTTGCCAGAGTGAATGGCCCACGTTCGGGATCAGGTGGCCGGCCGAGGAAACTTTCGATCCTGAGATAATAGAATTAAGGAAATAGTCTTTGGAAAGCCGGGCCACCCAGAGCAAATTCCTTAAATCCTTACCTGGCAGGATCTAGTGCAAGATCCTCCTGCCTGGCTACGGCCATTTCTCCCCCCTGGGATAGGTCATAAATCAGTTTTGGCTCTCACTACCAAGGAAAATGAAACTAAAGAAACACCTAGCCAGTCGACGGCCCCCCTTTATCTGGTGTCGCAGGGGGACCCCGAGGGGGAGGCTCTCCTCTTAGATGGCCCTGAATCGACTCCTTACCAGCCCCCACCCCTCCAGACGGGAGCTCAAGGGGGAACTCAGGGATCACCGGAGAGGGAACGGGGGTCCCAGCGGCTTCTCCTGGGAAGTCCACCCCACACACGGAGTAGAGCGCAGAGACGAGAGGCTACGGATACTTCTGTGGCTCTCCCCCTGCAGGCAGTCGGTCCCCGGGATGGGGACGGAAATCAACACATGCAATACTGGCCATTTTCCACCAGCGATCTATATAACTGGAAACTCCAAACACCCACATTTTCAGGAAAATCCACTGGTCTCATTAACCTTTTAGATTCTGTAATATTTACTCACCAGCCCACATGGGACAATTGCCAGCAGTTGTTACAAATCCTTTTCACCACGGAGGAAAGGGAGAGAATTCAAACCGAGGCTAGAAAGCTGGTTCCAGGAGTGGATGGAACCCCAACAACCAACCCAGCCATCATTAATGAAAGCTTTCCTCTCACCAGACCTGCTTGGGATTACAACACTACTGAAGGTAAGGAGCGGCTCCGGGTCTACTGCCAGATTGTAATGAGGGGTCTCAGGGCTGCAACAATGAAGCCCACTAATTTGGCCAAAGTTAGCAATGTACAACAGGAAAGGGCAGAAACTCCAAACCATTTTCTTGAACGGATCATGGAGGCATTCCGCGCCTATACCCCCATGGATCCGGAAGCACCAGAACATAGGTCGGCCGTAATTATGGCTTTTTAAAATCAGGCTGTGCCCGACATTAGAAGGAAGCTACAAAAGATAGATAGGCTAGCCGACAGGTCCATACAAGAGTTGTTAGAGGTTGCTGAGAGAGTATGTAACAATAGAAAAGTCCAGAAGACAAGCAAATTCGAATCTTAGCTGAAACTAATGAAAGACACAACAAAAGAATGGCTAAAAATTCTCCTGGCGGCAACTGGAAACACTCCTCTGGACAAAGAAAGACGACCACGCCACCTAGCAACAGAAACAGGTACGCACGCCCAGCCCTCTAATCGCCCAAGGTTACTGAAGAATCAGTGTGCTTACTGTAAAAAGATGGGTCACTGGGCACGGGAGTGCCCAGAGAAAGGTCAGGTTCATAAAAAGCCAGGCTTCTCCAAGATATTAGAACTTGAAGATTTTAGCAATTAGGGGGGACGGGGATCGGTCCCCCTCCCTGAACCCAGGGTAACTCTGAAGGTGGAGGGGACACCGGTTAATTTTCTGGTGGACACTGGGGCACAGCATCCAGTTCTTACCCAACCTTTGGGTAAGTTGTCCAAGAAGAAATCTTGGGTTCAAGGGGCCATGGGAGCCAACCGGTATCCTTGGACTACCCGAAGAACAGTGGATCTTGGCACGGGCCGGGTAACCCACTCCTCATGGTGATACCGGAATGCCCCTACCCCCTATTAGGAAGAGACTTGCTCACTAAAATGGGCGCTCAAATCTCATTTAAGGAACCGGAGCCCCAAATAACCGGGCCAGAAGGGCGCCTATACATGTTTTGACCCTCAGTTTAGAGGATGAATATTGCCTCTACCAGACAAACAACCACCCCTCAGAACATAAGCAATCCTGGCTCAGCAAGTTCCCCACGGCTTAGGCAGAAACAGGAGGAGTGGGATTAGCTAAACACAGACCTCCCATTTGGGTGGACCTCAAGCCAGGGGCAAATCCGGTGCGGGTTCGACAGTACGCCATGTCTCAGGAAGCCAAACAAGGAATCATGCCACACATAAAACACCTGATGGCCTTAGAAATATTGATCCCCTGGCCAGTCTGCATGGAACACCCCGCTGCTCCCAGTAAAAAAGCCCAACTTGTCTGACTATAGGCTGGTCCAAGACCTCAGGGAGGTCGACAAACGGGTCCAGGACATACACCCACTGTACCTAACCCATATACCCTCCTCAGCACTCTATCCCCCTCTCGCAGATGGTACACAGTGTTGGACTAAAAAGATGCTTTCTTTTAGCCTGCCCTTAGCCCCGAAAAGTCAGCTCCTGTTCACCTTCGAGTGGTTCAATCCTGAGGAGGGACGTAGTGGACAGCTCACATGGACTCACTTGCCTCAAGGATTCAAAAACTCACCCACCATTTTTGACAAGGCCCTGCATAAGAACTTAAGTGAGTACCGGAGAGAAAACCCGGATATAACACTCTTACAATATGTGGATGACATCCTGATCACCACAGACACGGAACAGGAATGCCTGAGAGGTACGGAGGACTTACTAACCAAGCTTGGGGCTTTGGGATATCGGGCTTCTGCTAAAAAGGCACAAATATGTCAGCCAGAAGTAACCTACCTTGGTTAAGTGCTCAAGGATGGAGAGAGATGGCTATCAGCAGCCAGAAAAGAAACAGTACTTAAAATTCCAACACCTACCACCAGACGGGGGGTAAGGGAGTTCCTGGGGTCAGCGGGCTTCTGCAGGCTCTGGATCCCTAAGTTTTCTGAGCTAGCCCAGCCCTTATACGAAGCAACAAAGGAGAGTGAGCCGTTCAAATGGACTGAGACTCAGAATCAGGCCTTTAATCAAATCAAGAGAGCACTGCTGGAGGCCCCAGCTCTAGGACTTCCAGATATAACCAAACCCTTTCGCCCATATGTTGATGAGAGCAGGGACATAGCAAAAGGGGTCTTAACCCAAACTCTGGGACCTTGGAACAGGCCGGTGGAGTACTTCTCAAAGTGCCTAGACCTAGTGGCTTCGGGATGGCCGCCCTGCCTGCGGATCGTAGCAGACACAGTCCTGTTGGTAAAGGATTCAGACAAATTAACCCTGGGGCAAAAACTGCAGATAGTTACTCCACATGCCATCGAGGGAGTATTACAACAACCTCCAGACCGCTGGATGAGCAATGCCTGCATAACTCATTATCAGAGCTTGCTGCTCAACCCTCCACGTATCCAGTTCCTGCCCAGCACTGCCCTCAACCCAGCCACGTTACTGCCTAACCCGGACCTTGAGACATGACTGTGCTGACATCCTAAGCCAGGTACACGGGCTCAGACCGAACCTGACTGACCAGCCAATACCAAATGCAGAAGCCACTTGGTACACCGATGGCAGGAGCTTCATCAGGAATGGCAGAAGGTATGCAGGCGCCGCGGTGGTCTCGGGGAACGAAGTCCTATGGGCAGCTGCTTTACCACAGGGCACCTCTGCCCAAAGAGCTGAACTCGTGGCTTTAACCAAGGCCTTGGAACTGGGCAAAAATAAGCGCCTCACTGTATACACAGACAGCCGCTATGCCTTTGCCACTGCCCATGCACATGGGGCAATATACCGAGAACGGGGACTACTCACAGCAGAGGGAAAAACTGTCAAAAACAAGCAGGAAATTTTACAGCTGTTATCCACCCTATGGCTTCCCACCAATTGGCCATAATTCATTGTCCGGGGCACCAAAGATCCGATGGCCAAGGGAAATCAACAGGCAGACCAAGCCGCTAAAGAAGCAGCTATGCTGGGGTGGCAACCACGAATAATGGCTTTGACGCTGCCTGACCCCGGAGATCCAGTCCTCCCTGCTGACCCCAACTATAGCCCAGAAGATTTAAAAATAATACAACGGCTTCCAATGGCCCATAAGTCCAGCCGTGCTCCAAATTGGTGGATAACTGGAAGCTACAAACTAATACTACCGAGTGCCCTGGCAAAGAACCTGTCCTCCACATCTACCAGTCCACGCATCTGGGAGTCAAAAAGATGGAGAACCTCATCCGAAATGCCCAACTAAAAATTTTAAATTTAAGACCTCAAATTGAAGAAATCACCAGTAAGTGCTTAAGCTGTAAGGTCACCAATGCTAATAACAAACCAGCTTCTTCTGGACAGCGGCTAAGAGGCTCCAAACCAGGAGCACACTGGGAAATGGACTATACGGAGGTCAAGCCCGATAAGTATGGGTACAAGTATCTCCTAGTATTTGTAGATACCTTCTCCAGATGGACAGAGGGCTTCCCCACCAAGCGCAAGACCACCCAAGTGGTTGTTAAGAAGTTACTGGAAGAAATCCTCCTGAGGTATGGAATTCCTGCACTCGTTAGCTCAGATAATGGGCCAGCCTTTACTTCTCAGGTAACCCAGGAGGCTAATTGGAAGTTACATTGTGCACACAGGCCCCAAAGTTCGGCTCAAGTAGAACGAATGAACCGAACCCTAAAAGAGACCCTAACCAAATTAACCATGGAAACTGGTGGACTGGGTGGCCCTCCTACCTTTTGCATTATATAGGGTTAGAAACTCCCCTTATACTTTGGGATTAACACCTTTTGAAATAATGTTTGGAAGACCACCCCCCATAATCCCTAATTTAAAAGCTGAATTAATTGCTGAATTTTCTGATCACCAATTGTCTGATTCTCTGAGAATGCTAGAAGTAACCCACAAGGAGCTATGGCCACGCCTTAAAGCAGTATATGAGGCAGCACCCCCACCCACGCCGCACAACTATAGACCTGGGGATTGGGTGTACGTTCGGAGACATCGCCAGGCGACGCTAGAACCGTGGTAGAAAGGGCCATATGTGGTACTGCTGACAACTCCTACAGCTGTCAGTCAACGGTGTCGCCACCTGGATTCACCATACCCACGTCTGCCTGGCCGATCCGCACGCCCAACCTGAGGACTACCTGCCCAGATGGAAAATCGCCAAGACCTCTGAGGGACTCAAAAACCCCCTCAAATTAAAACTGGTAAAGCAGAACTAACTCCAGGTCAGCTCATTTTAATAACTATGGGACTTTTAGAACTCATACATCCCATTTCCACTAGTAACCCCCACCAGCCACAGAACATCACCTGGGAGATCGTAAGTCCATATCCCACTCACAAGAATCTCTTTCTTCCTTGGCAGAGGTAGCACTACAAAATAGAAGAGGATTAGACCTCCTCTTCCTCCAACAAGGTGGCTTGTGTGAGGCTCTGGGAGAAGAATGTTGTTTTTATACAGATCATTCTGGTGTATTAAAAGAATCCATACTTTTATTACTAAAAGAAAAAGGCTACTAAGAAAAAGGCTACATGAAAGAAAGCTAGAAAGAGAAGAAAATCAAACTTGGTATGAAAGCATGTTTAATTGGTTCCCCTGGCTGACTACCCTGCTTTCAGCGTTAGCGGGTCCCCTAGTACTCTTACTACTTTTACTAACCTTCGGTCCCTGCATTATCAATAGGCTAGTTGATTTTGTCCAGGAACGAGTCAACACTGTCCAGTTAATGGTACTCAGGTCTCAATACCACCCATTAAAAACCTTTGACGTCAAGGACCCAGGATTGGGCCCCCCTTAGGTACTTGTAGAGGGGGAAATAAAGAGCCCACCCATTAGCCTAGCTATCACCATGACAGGCTCCAAGAAACAGAAATTCAGGCTAGGCCTTAACCTGACCCTGGGTTCCTGGAAAAACCATAGAGTCACACCACCCAAGAAAGGACCAATCAAAAATGAGACAAACAAGTACCGGACGTTCCATGACCGTTGACTCAGGGCCTATACCCTACCTTTTTTGGCAATCCCGTGTGCACCAAAGCCGGCACCAATCCCCAAATGACAAGATTCAAATCCCTGCTTGTTAGCCAATCAAAATAAAGGGCGCCAAAAGTCCCCAGTTTGTGTATAAAAGTTGTTCTGAAAATCAGCTTGGGGCTCTCCTTTTCACCGCTGCGTCGGATGGGCGGAGGGTCCAAGCTCGAGCTTGTAATAAAGACTGCTTGCTTTTGCATGCGAACCTGGACCCCTGGAGCTTCCTTGGGGGATCACTGATCTGGGTGTTTCACTTACCATAATTCTTTAACATATCACAAATATAAATGATTTGGATATTTCATAGGCCTTTGTAATTTACTTTTATATTAATGACATTTGCAAAGGTCAGTTACTTAAAAGTATTTAATGATAATATTTGTTGAAGAAATTTTCAACAAGAGGTAAATTTTTAAGTACGACCATATATATTATCAATCAAAAATAAACAAATATCGTTGGGTATGGTGGTAGACACCTGTAATTCCCAAAATTTGGGAGGCTGAGATAGGAGGACTGCAGGTATTAGGACAGCCTCAGCAATTTAGTGAGATCCGCAGTAACTCAGCAAGATGTTGTTTCAAAATAAACCTGGGGGTGTAGCTCAGGGTTAGAATGTCCCTATGTGCAATCCCAGTACCAAAAACAAACAAACAAAAAATAGGATCTGGCACCAACACAACACTCAATGCAGTCAGTGGTACAGATGGCCAAGCCCACACCAAATCCCCATGTGCCACGAATGTAGTGTTTCCAAACACCATTCAACTCAAAGACTACCTACCTTAGATGGCCACAATGTGTTTCAAGTTGGGAGAAAGAAAGGGAATTTAAAAATTATAAATTTTGCTTTGTTTTCTTTTTTCAAGGAAATTCAATACTCATCTATTTCAACAGTGAAACATAATTAAAAATAAAAACAATTTTCAAAGTTTCCTCTACCTTATTTATCCTGGTTTAGGAAGATTGCTTGGCAGTTCTCAAACTCAAAATTTATTTTCTTCATGAAAGGAAAAGAAAAATTATCAAAAAATATAAAAAACTTTGCCGGGTGTGGTGGCACACGCTTGTAATCCCAGTGCTTGGGAGGCTGAGACCCGAGGATCCGGGTTTGCAGCCAGACTCAGCTACTTAGTGAGGCCCTCCACAACTTAGTGAGACCCTGTTCAAAATAAAGAAAAAAAAAATAGGACTGGGGGTGTAGCTCAGAGGTAGAATGCCCCTAGGTTCAATCCCTGGTACTCCAAAAATTATATATATATAAAAACTTATATGAACTACATAGCAGCACAATTCACAGTGGCCAAATTATGGAACCAACCTAGATGTCCATCAACAGATGAATGGATTACAAAATTATGGGAAATACACACAATGGAATTCTACTCAGCAATAAAGAAGAACAAAATAAAAGCATTTGCAAGAAAATGGAAAGATCTGGAGAACACTATGTTAAGTGAGATTAGCCAATCACAAAAAAAGAAGGGACATATGTTTTCATTAATATGCGCAACCTAGGGAGTAGTGGGGACACAAAAGGGACTCCAATGACAACAGAGAACCCTCAGTGGTGCAAGGGAAGGGGGTACAAGGGAAGGGGAAGGGCAAGAAAGAAGTGAATCTATGGAATTACTATCATAAACAATGTGTACATATGAGATTATACCAACATCATTCTCAGTGCTACATGTGGTGGGGAGGCGGGGGGGGGGACACCAAGAGCTGTGTGCATGTATGTTAACACCAAACTGATACTCATTGTGATGTGAGACTATAATGCACCAATAAAAACATGTTTTAAAACATTTTTTTAAATTTAAAAATAAAAAATCTTACCTAAAAAAAAAAGTAGATTTATGGCTGGGGGTGTAGGTCAGTGTTAGCGTGTTGTGCTTAGCAAGTACAAGGGCACCAAAAGCAAAACAAAAAAAACTTATATGAACTAAAATCACTATCCATCTTCATAATAAAGAAAATGCAGCTTGCAAAGACTGAAATGAGAGACAGCTGGGTTCGGTGGTGCACACCTGAAATGCCAGTACTTGAGAGGCTGAGATAGGAGGATTGCGGGTTTGCGACTAACCTCAGCAACGACGTAAGACTCTGTTTAAAAATAAAAAGGGCTGGAGGTGTAGCTCAGAGGTAGAATGCCTCTTGGGTCAATCCCCAAGTAAGGAAGGCAGGCAGGCAATAAATAAGTAAAGAAGAAATAGCCAATGATCAACTAACTGCAAGGCAACACAGAATTTTTTCCTTAGTAAAACAAGACCCCTGAAATAAAAATGAAGTCTAGAAGTTGGAAAAAGCAAAGGACTGCCGGGCGTGGTGGCACACACTTGTAATCCCAGTACTTGGGAGGCGGAGACCAGAGGATCCGGGTTCGCGGCCAGCCTCAGCTATTCAGTGAGGCCCTCCACAACTTCATGAGACCCAGTTTCAAAATAAAGTATAAAAAATAGGGCCAAGGGAGTAGCTCAGAGGAAGAACACCCCTGGGTTCAACCCCCAGTACCGCAAAAAAAAAAAAGAAAGAAAAAGCAAAGGACTGGTAGGGACCCATGAGTCATTTGAAACTCATCCTTTACTAATAAGTCTTAAAATAAACATCATGATTAATCACTATTCCTGGGATTAGTATTTCAAAAGAGAAAAAAGAATCTAATCATTAGATCATATAGTATCACCATGTCAGTTTACTAAATAACATGACTAAGTTGGTCTCCAAGAAAAAGAGAGGAACCAAATTAAACTTCTAGGAACAGTAGACAGAAATACTGTCACTCTACTCCTTTGGCAGTATTCTGAGCATGTCTTCTCACTGATTACTGTAAGCATAACTCCTAAAGCTTACAAGTCTAGACAGGGGTGCCAAGAGATAAAAGATCTAGATGTTAAACCTGGTAATCATGCCAACTTGGTCTGTTTGCTCTATAAGCTAATTTTGTAAAAATTAAGTTAAAGCAAATGTGTATCACCAATTAAACAATAAGTAGGACATACTTACAAAATTTTCCTTAACTTGACAAGTAACTTCAATAATTTAAATAAACCAGTTTAAGATACAGAATGAAGTAATGCCAAGTTTGGCTAATTTAACTCTAAAATAAAGAAATTTTCTTTTTAATTCCATGCTAACAACTGGTTTACTTTGAAGCTCATTTCCAAAATTCAAACAGACTTAAAGGGAATTCAAATTTCTTTTTTTTTTTTTTTTTTGCGGTACCAGGGACTGAACCCAGGGGCATTCTACCTCTGCGCTACACCCCTGGCCCTATTTTTTTATACTTTATTTTGAAACCGGGTCTCACGAAGTTGCGGAAGGCCTCACTAGGTAGAGAGAGAGAGAGACAGGGAGATAGAGAGAGAGAGAGAGAGAGCGAGCTGAGGCTGGCCTCGAACCTGGATCCTCCGGTCTCCGCCTTCCAAGTACTGGGATTACAAGCGTGCGCCACCACGCCCAGCTCAAATTTCATCTAACACAAATCTCTCATTTAAAAGGAAGAAAGTAAGCCGTGTGTGGTGACACATGCTTGTAATCCCAGTACTTGGGAGGCTGACAGGAGGATTTGGGTTCGTGGCCAGCCTCAGCTACTTAGTGAGGCCTTCCAGGACTTAGTGAGACCCGGTTTCAAAATAAAGAATAAAAAATAGGGCTGGGGGTGTAGCTCCGAGGTAAAATGCCCCTGGGTTCAATCCCCGGTACCACCAAAAAAAAAAAAAAAAGGGAAGAAAGTGGGCATTGATAGGAACTTCCACAAAGTTTGAAACAATGTTAGGAAGGCTGGGGCTTAATGCAGCCTTGCGTACCATGGAGAGTACACTTCTTCAGAAGGTTCACTTTGAGATCTGCCCCAAAAAGATATTTTAAATTCCTAATTGTTTCCCATCCCTAGAGTAAGTACATTTTGGGATTAAAGATTATTCAAGTGCTGCCACTTCAGGGCAACAGGAAAGAATTCACACCTATAAAGTTACTCTGTATCTCTGCAATTCACAGTTTGAAAATGTCATTTTAACTATCAACCTCTAATTTCATTGACTAAACAAAATCTCCAAGGGGAAGAGGACTAGAAAGAATTATAAACCAAGCGCATGCGGTGGCACAAGCCTAAAATCCCAGTACTTGGGAGGCAGAGACAAGAGGAACACAGTTTCAAAGCCAGCCTAAGCAATTTAGAGAGGCCCTCCGCAACTAAGACCTTGTTTCAAAATAAAAAATAAAACAGGGCTGGAGGTATAGCTCAGAGGTGGAAGCCAGTGGGTAAAAATCCCAAGTACCACTACCAAAAAATTATTTCAAAATTTAAAGAATTACAAATCAGATAACAAATGAAAATGCACATAAAGTCTTAAAACTTGGCAGATGCACTCATGTGGCATGCACACACCTGTGTAAAATGCCATCTTGAAGAGATGGACGTGGTGGTACACTCCTATAATCCAAGTACTTAGGAGGCTGAGACAGGAGGATCCCAGGTTCGCAGCCAGCCTCAACAACTTAGTGAGGCCGTCCACAACTTAGTGAGACCCTGTTTCAAAATTTAAAAAATAAAATAAAATAGGGCTAAGTGTGTAGCTCAGAAATAAAACACTCCTAGGTTCAATCCCCAGTACCATCAAAAAAAATCCTATCAACAAGAGAAATCAGCAGGTGATGAGACTGTTGCCAATGATATAAAGAGGAGGTTGGGAACAATTTTCCATTTTCGCTTTTAAGATTCAAAGCTATGTAACTTGTTTTTCTTCACCTTAGCTTCTTTCACTTAGACCCTAATAGAGTAATTTAGCATCAAACATTGAATCATAGGCAGACACAGGTAGTTATTTTGTATTAAAATATTCAAATCACAAAGGAAGAGATTGTCACATCAAAAAGGACACATGGGCCTGGCGTGGTGGCACACGCTTATAATCCCAGTACTTGGGAGGCTGAGACAGGAGAACTGAAGGTTCGCGGCCAGCCTCAGCTACTTAGTGAGGCCCTCCGCAACTTAGTGAGCCCCTGTTTCAAAATAAAGAACAAAAAATAGGGCTAGGGGTGTAGCTCAGAGGTAGACTGCCCACTGGGCTCAATCCCCAGTACCACAAAAAAAAAAAAAAGACATGGTTTAAGAATAGTTTTTGACTTTCTACTCAGCTGTTTGAATCTAATAGTTTTGTACACAATAATAAAACACACTACCACCCACAGAAAATAACCAAGCATGGCCACTACTTTTATTCTACTATCAGGAATAGGCAAAGACATCCACAACCCTTGGGGAAAACTTTTGAGATCCAACTAATACCAGACAGGGGCAAGAATTGAAGAGTTAGCAGGCAAGGCTACAAGCACATATGTACAAATATAATTCTTGAAGAAAATCAAGTCTGACAGGCACGAAATTTAAAAATGCTATTTACTGAATTCAGTGTATTTTGTTTTGAGGCAGGATTTTACATAATCATCCTAATTACTCTCTTAAAGCATAGTAATATTCTAATTCTCCCCTATATATCAGATGAAGAAACCAAGTTTCAGACATGTTAAATAATTTATCCAAGCCACGCGTGGTGGCACATGCCTGTAATCCCAGTACTTGGGAGGCTAAGACAGGAGGATCGCAGGTTCAAAGCCAGCCTCAGCAACTTAGCGAGTCTCTCAGCAACTTAGCAAGACCTTTTTTCCAAATAAGAAATAAAATCGGGCTGGTGGTGCAGCTCGGAGGTAGAATGCCTCAGGGTTCAATTCCCAGTACCACAAAATAATAATAATAATAATAATAATAATAATAACAACAACAATAACGATAATAATAATAATAATAATTTATCCAACATTGAATAACCAAAAAGTGACAGACCCAGCCCTAAAACCTAGGTCTGTTTGATTCCAAGCCTGAAATCCTTTTCCTCTTTTTTTTTTTTTTTTTTTTGCGGTATTCGGGCTACACCCTCAGCCCTATTTTTTATTCTTTATTTTGAAACAGGGTCTCACAAAGTTGCGGAGGGCCTCACTAAGTAGCTGAGGCTGGCCGTGAACCCGGATCCTCCTGTCTCAGCCTCCCAAGTACTGGGATTACAAGCATGCGCCACCACGCCGGCATTTTTCCTCTATTTTGAAGGCTCTGCTTTCCATTATGATCCATGAACTGTTTCAACTGTTAAACCTGAGGAGACTGAGAGTTCCAAAAAACTCTCCATTTTTTAGAGTATACCAACGTAGAAAAAAACTTCCTCACCCTATCAATAGATGTTATCTTATAAGGAGACAGATGAATCCATATATGCCCCCCTTCTGGCCGAAAGGAAGAAGGATAAAAGGGCAGTGAATTACATGTGAATTTGCTGGGTTCATTTATCAGGTTAAGCAAAATAGTAGCAAAACAGACTATAAAGGAGCACAAAATAATATTTGGTGGCTCTTTCCACGGCATTCATGTATTCTTGGTTTCTAAAGGCAGCTGGTAAAATGGCATACAGAATGGCATTTGTGGGCTCAACAACTGAGACCTCTGAGAAAACTTCCTTTCTTAAATGCAAACTATAAAAAGCCTTGACTTTCAGAAAACTTGAGTGCATTGGGCCAACTGCTTGGGTCAAATAACAACTTGAAACAGTAAGATTTCAAATGGGAAAAACTCTTTCCCTTATATGCCAATTATCAGATGATTGCCTTTTGCTCAAAATTCACTCTGTTTGCCTGTGATGTGAAAGTGGATCTGTGCTCTGCAAGCATTTCAACATTTCACCTGGCACAATGTTAATCTTTGTCAGTAGAGGGCACTGCAGAGATATTTCAGGAAGAAAGGGTTTTCCTCCTGGTCCCCCTTTGGCTTGGCAAAAGGATTCTACCACCAGATAGCTCCTCCAATATTTGGTTTCTCCTGGTGAGCACAGGCTCTCCGGTGCCAGGCTTCTGCTGCAGCACAGAGCAGGCAACAGTACCCAGAAGCCAACAGCTATTCCTGGTACTCTCTGGCAGGTTTGTAGCAGAGCGCCTCTTCTAAGAAACCTCCCTGCAAGCAGTTTTCCCTCAGCACCATAGGTGGAAGAATTCTGGCAACTTCCAGAGGGTAGATTTCCAGTAAGCTTTACTGACATGGAACCAATGCTGCTCAGCAAGCCACACCTTGACCACTGCAACAAGGTCTAGATCTTAGCCCAGAATGAAGGGAGCAGTCTCTCATTTAACACTAACTACTCTAAAGAACAAGGAGACATAAGATTTGATATGTCTTTTTGGATTTGGGGGCAATAAATACTATATTTGAGTATGCTACCTCAACCAACCTACAAAGTGACATGGGATGTTTCTCTTTTTTTTTATTTTATTTTTAGTGGTACTCAGAATTGAACCCAGGAGTGTTCTACCTCTGAGCTAAACCATCAGCCCTTTTTATTTTTTATTTTGAAATAGGGTCTCACTAAATTGCTGAGGCTGGCCTCAAACCTGCAATCCTCCTGTCTCAACGTCGTTTTTTATTTTTTTTATTTTTATTTTTGTGCAGAACAGGGGATTGAACCCAGGGGCATTTTACCTCCAAGCTACATCTGCAACCCTATTTTTTATTCTTTATTTTGAAACAGGGTCTCACTAAGTTACAGAGGGCCTCACTAAGTAACTGAGACTGGCCGTGAACCTGCAATCCTCTTGTCTCAGGCTTCCCAAGTACTGGGATTACAAGTGTGAGCCACCATGCCTGGCTCAACCTCCCAATTCTGAGTGAGAAAGAGGACAAAAGTAAAATCAGTAGCAAGTGTAGGTGATGACACAAACTGTTCTACCTCTTAGAACTCATGATCCAGCATGAATTATCTTTGAATTATCTTTGGCAAAGAGAGATGCTTTAAAAGCCTTGAGCCTGCCGGTCATGGTGGCGCACGCTTGTAATCCCAGTACTTTGGGAGGCGGAGACCGGAGGATCCGGGTTCACGGCCAGCCTCAGCTCTCTCTCGCTCTCTCCCAGTGTCTCTCTTTCTCTCTCTCTCTACTTAGTGAGGCCCTCCGCAACTTTGAGACCCGGTTTCAAAATAAAGTATAAAAAATAG
>PVJS01031161.1:10405-23700 GCA_004027185.1 Glis glis | reverse complement strand
CCAGTACCGCAAAAAAAAAAAAAAAAAAGAGGGTACCTGGTTGTCTAGAAGAACATCTCTAATAAATAAGTCATCAACTTATTCAGCCACAAATGATTTTAGGGTATCTACTTGAGTTCTAGAGATATACAATCAAGCTGGGTATGTGAGGCAGAAGTGTAAGAAAGTAATTCTTTAGTGCAGCATTTTTTATTATTTTAAGAGCTGTTATTCAAATTTCTTTCAGGAAGTGAATTGCGTTTGATAAATTACTTGAAATTTCTTCAAGTGTAAGATAACCTAAGCAAAGTACAAACAAACTGAAGGTCTTCTAAATGAGAGAATGTGAATTTCTCCTTAGAAGTGTGTGTGGGGGGAGGGGGAGGTAAAATAGAGGGTCAAGTAGGGATAGAGGAGGACAGGGACACCAACGAGGTAACAGAAGACTATATGCTACATAGAGTGAAGTGCTCATAAGCAACCTTTTGGTATCCAAAATGGATTTTAAGAACAGGCAGATATATTACAAAATAATCATTTGTTTTTCAGAAATGTGTAGTGTAATCCCTTACTATGGTCACAATATCTTCAGAAAATCACTATAACAACAAAGTACTTAAGGGAGGAGCATTTTTGTCTGGAGGCATAGTCTGGGTTCCTGTTTGGGTCAGAGTGGTCAGGAACAAAGACAGTAAGCATGGTGGCTGGAACCTGTAGGTTGGGTTGATTGTGAGCATGAAAATCTTTACAGGGAATGCATGAAAATATTGAGGAGATATATTTAATTCCCATTGTCTGAAAAGTTGGAGGTAAGAGTCAATGTTATCTAGATCTCAAGAGGGCAGTAGTCTCCAACTTATGTGCAAAAATAAAAGTATGTGACACATGCTTGCTGGGAGGAGGAAGTATCATCTCCTCTTAGAAGTATGTTCCTGTGGGAGTGATGAGGGCTTCATAAAGGGTGTGATAGTTGATCTGGGTATCAAAGCATGCATATTTGTGGGATGAACTGACCAGATGAGGAAGAGCAGAAGAAATGAAAGAGTAAAGTCACAAATCAATAGTGCAGTAGTTAAGAAGATAGACTTAGACCAATTGCTTGTTTAAATGTTAACTTCACCATTTACTAGTTATTTCACCATGGTTAAGTTACTTACCTTCTCACTACCTCAACTACTTATTTTTAAAGTGGGGTTCATAATTGCATCTACCTCCCAAGAGTTGCTTATAATGATTAAGTAGGTCGCCAGCACATAGTAAGCTCTGAGTGTGTAACCTATTATTATCACATTCAGGGAAACATGAGTAGCTCAGCATGACCAGCATGTCTCTGTGTAGTGACAGACTGTGATGGCCTTATTTACCAGAACAATTAGAGACTCTCTTTTAATGTGTAGTTTTTAAAGTATGGTCAGAGTTCAGCTTTAGAAAGGAGTCTGTGACAATGCCATGGAGCAAAGATTGAAAGTAACAGTGAATATTTGGGTGGTTTCTGTATTGATCTGCATTGATTGCTTCAAGGCAAGAGATAATTTCCTCACCTAGGGCAGAGAGAGTGGAAATGAAGGGAATTGTGCTTACACAGGAGTTGGCCACTTCCCCTGAGCCTTGTGCTAACCTTAGACTCCACAGTGGTCTAGATCAGAGCTCTCCAGTAGAAATACAAGCCATAAATGCCAGCCACATATGGTATTTTAAAGTTTCTAGTCACCACATTGAAAAAATAAAGAGACGTGTATAAAATCATTAAACATTTTATATAGCCAATATTTAAATTTTTAATAATATAAAAACTTATTAATATTTTTTATTCTCTTCATATGAAGTCTTTAAAATTTGGTGTGTATTTTATATTTACATTACCTATTGCTATGGTTTGAATCTTGAATGTTCCCCAAAGGTCCATGTGTTGAAGACTTGGTCCCCACCCCTGAGCCTATTGGGAAGTATTGGTACCTTTAGGAGGTAGGGTCTAGTGGAAAGAATTAAATAATTATGGACATTCCCTTGAAGGAGACATTGAAACCCAGGCCCTTCCTCTTCCTATTTTTTTGCTTTTTGGCTGCCATGAGGTGAACAGGCCTCACCTGTCAAGCCCTCTGTCATGATGTACTGTTGCCACAGGTCTAAAACAATAGGACTAAACAACCACGAACTGAAATCTCTAAAACCATGAGCCAAAACAAACTCCTTTATTAAGTTGATTATCTCAGGAATTTTGTCACAGTAATCAAAAGCTAACACATCTATGAATATATATATATATATATATATGTATATGTGTGTGTGTGTTATATATATGACTATAGGATTAAGTCCTATAATAATATGTCTATATATTATTAATATGCCTACATATTATTATATTATATCATATCATTATATTATATCATTACATTATATTATATTATACATTACATTATATCATATATATATATATATATATATATATATATATATATATATATGAGAGAGAGAGAGAGAACCCTAATGCAGATTTTAGCACTGAGATTTTTCTGGAGGAACAGAATTTTAAGGATCAGCTCTCTGAGTTGATTTTGGGGAATATGGAATTTACTTTTCAATCTGGTTAGATTGAAAAATGTTGATGGCTCTATTTATGGTATTAAAGAAATACTTAGAGTAAAAAAAACATGAAATGTTTAGATGAACTAAAGGTAATGGTGAGATTTCTTATATTAAAGATCTATTTATTAAAAGTAGTAAATGAATGACTACTACATGTCAGGGCCTGTGCCTTTGAGACATGGTTCTTTACCCCCCCAGAGCTTCTAACTAGTTGGTAAAAGTGGAATCATCTGTGCTGAGGGCACCTGTCACTGGAGGCGTGGGCTGCCTCTGGCATCTGGTTATTCTAAATGCCTGTCCTTGTCTGGGACTTATCTGAGCTGCAGGTGATAGAGTGTGGCAAACACATATCCTGCCTAGTTGAAGTGGGCCAGACTCTCCAAAAATCCCCTGTAGTGGATTGAAGAGTGTCCTCCTCTTCCCCAAAGATATCTCCAAGTCTTCATGTCCAGAACTGGTGAATATGACTTTATTTGGGAGAGGTTTTTATAGATGTAATATTAAAGATTTCAAGATGAGGTCGTCCTGGAAGAGGCAAAGACACAGACACAGAGGAGAAACCACATGAAGATGTAGGCAGAGACTGGAGTGATCTATTTACAAGCCAAGTGATGCCAAGATTGCTGGGAACCACCAGAAGCCGGGGAGAGGCAGGTAGCAGATTTTCCCCTTGAGCCTGCAGAAGGAGCCCACACTGTGCTAACACCTTCATTTTAGACTTCAGGTCTTCAGAATTGTGAGAGAATACATTTATATAGTTTTAAGCCACCCAGTTTGTGGTAATTTGTTACAGCAGCCACAGAAAACCAATACATTCCCCTTCCCTTTAGATTTTGAGCTTGGGAGAAGGAAGAATTGTTTTCATTGCCTCTGTCAAACATTTATTAAGCTCTCACCAGATTTCTGGTACTTGGACAAGCTAGTCAGGAAATCTAGATATCTCAACTCATCAGTCAGCAACTGTTTATTGAGGACCTACTATGTGCTGGATGCTCTTCCAGGTGCTGCGGGTACAGGGGAGAACCAGAGAGGCAGAGTGGCTATCCTTAAGCAGTTATATTCAGAGTTGTCAGACACACTACAAAACTTTGGAATATCAAATGTCTGTTCTCTCTTCTAGTTCCTTTCCCAGGTACTCCATGCACTGATACTATGTCACTTTTCTCCATAAATGAAACTAGTGATGATCCTTCTTTTCTTTAAGCTTCTGTGGATTCTTAATTTTCTCCCAATTTTCTAAATTTTTGATGTCAAAAAAGGATCCTCATATTCAAAATGTCTCTGAGGATCCCCAAGCCACTGTGCCTCAGTGTATCTATTTCCATGTTCTTCTTGACTGTGAACTCCTTAAGGACACAAGGTGGTCTCACTTGCTTTTGTGACCCACAACTAGTAGGCACTTGACAGTTATAGAATCACTGAATGACCCGAGAAATTGAACCTCAACTGCAAACTTACAGACTAGAGCTGGAGCAAAGTGGTATAGAAAAGAGCAGCATGTTTACAATTGGGCCATTTTGTTAGTGTAGATGCAGGAAGCACCTAATATTTAATGCCTTAAACTTAAATCAGAAAATAAAAAGGCTAGAGCCAATTACCCCATAGATCCTGAGACTTCCTAAGTTGCTGGGCTATGGTAAGGACAAGTGCAGAGCCTCTCCCAGCCCAGCCAGCTTCCCTCCTCTTGTCATCTTCTCCTGGGCACATTCCTTCTGGACCTCCCATCAGATCCAGCAGGTGCTGCCGACCAGAACAGAATCCACTGCTGGATTTGTGCCCCACACTGTTTCCACCTTCTTCCTGGGAAGGGGCCAAGATCCTCATCAGTCTCATCAGTCTCCTCACTCATTCCTCCCTGTCAACAAGCCCGCTGCTAGAAGCCTTGTGTGCTAGAAGCCTGGCTCAGGTGGCTGCTGGGAGAATCCTGATGGGATGAGGCCGGCTGGAGTCAGCAGCAGGTCCCACACCCAGCAGGTGCTCAGCAGCCACAGAGGAGAGGAAGCAACCTAGCCACCTTCCCCTAAGAGGTGGTTTTACCAGAAGCAGGATGAATAGGCCGGAAACCATCCCGCCATCAAATCTCCCCCTGTCAGCTCCAAGCTGGACAAAACAAATGCGCTTTATCTGCAAATGAGATTGGCTTGGTGGGCAGATGCATCACACAGAGGCGGAGTACTCCCTCCCAAGGAGTGTCATCTTCCCCCTTCTCCTTCCTGCTGGCGGCCAAACGAGTTCAAAAGAGCAGAGGGATAAGGCGATGCTCCTCTCTTCTCTTTCCCATCCGGCCTGGTTTCAGGCCAGGGCAGCTGCTGCAGTCTATGGAGTGCTTGCCAGGGCCCAGCAGCCCAGTCTGTCCAGTGGGAATGGCTGACCTCCAAGCGCCTCATTTCCCTCCGCTCACTCCACCTAGATGGCGTAGAAGAAGCTGGAATTCCTGTCTGCTCAGTGTTCAGATCGCTTCTCATGTCTGGTGGGAGGTTTGAGGGAGCCAACAGATGAACTGCTCTGTGTTGGAGATGCAGAGGCATTGACCATGGCTTCTATGCGGCCTTGCTGGGGTCCCACTTTGTGACAGCAGGTGGACCCATAGGTTAGGGGAAGAAGGTTAACATTGAGCTGGGAGGTGGAACTGGGAAAAGGAAGGAATGTAGGATATTTGGGGCTTCCTTCTTATGATGCTAAGCATCCCTTCAGTCCTACTTCCGACCATAGCTGTCCACCTTTTATGGCATAGGAAAAGAGAAATTGAGAGTAATGGGGAGAAAAGGTTGAAAACAGAGTCCAGAAAAGAACAAGAAAACATCAAGTGTAAGGGGAAGGTGAAGAAGTAGGGGAAGGGACTGAGGTTACTTGGATGGAAAGCTGGGAGCAGAAGGTGCTGTAAAACAGGACCTCCTCTTCTGCTGAAATAGCTTTTCATTCTTTATTTCAAGTTCTTCTATTTGTTTCTCTCTTGAACATTGCCCTGGGTTTGGAACACTTGGAAAACTCTCGTTGATAGCAAAAATTGCTCACACACTGGGCGAGGCCCACTTGGCACCTGCCTCATGAGCATGGAAGCCTGTACTCCTGAACGTAAAGTCTTACGCAAAATTCTGGAGGATGTAGCCCAGTGCAGGATGGCGATCGGCCCCAGTGGGAGAGAAGTGGGACAGTAAAAGGAATCCCAAATAATTCTAGACTCAATTTTCCCCTCAGCAAGCTGTGTGCCATCACACAAGTCAGTTTTGGAGCTTGGTGTCGTTAGTTGCAAGATGACCTGCCAAGTTATTTCCAAGATCCATTTCTGCCTTCAAAACTGCATAATCGCTGGGCGGGTGGCACATGCTTTTGTAATCCCAGTACTTGGGGGGCAGAGATCCGAGGATCCAGGTTCACGGCCAGCCTCAGCTACTTAGTGAGGCCCTCCGCAACTTCGTGAGTCCCGGTTTCAAAATAAAGGATAAAAAATAGGGCCGGGGGTGTAGCTCGGAGGTAGAACGCCCCTGGGTTCAATCCCCAGTACCGCAAAAAAAACAAAAACAAAAAAAAACAACTGCATAATCTCTGATTCTATTTTTTTCTCCACTTGGAAGTCTACAGCACTTTGCCACTGCGATCACTTAGCATAGCATGATGGGTCTCCACCTTCCCCTCCAACTGTGTCTTCCTCTTCTCTTTCCTTGGATTCGAAATAGTCACCATCACTCTCTGGATCTGGTATCTGAACATGACATTCCCTCTGCCTACAATGTCAACTCTCTTCTCTCTACCCCCATCTCCTACTTTTCTCCGGAACTCTGGCAGTGCCCTCGGCTGCAGCTGACATCACCCTCCCGTGTATTCTTAAGGGCTCCATGTTGACCTGCACAGAGGACACTGCCATTGTCCCTCCTGTCTGTCTGCTTGGTTAGGTATTGATCTCACTGAAGAGATCAGCTGTCTTGTATTGTTATGCCTTGTTCAGTGTCTTAGCATAATAAATGAACCAATGAATTGCTGAAGCTGACTTTAGAGTCCTCCATATCTTTCTGAGTTTTTGTTTTTCCTTAGAAATGTGTGGTAGGAATGTTTTCTTTAACAAAAGAATCAAGGCAACGGGGTTAGTGGAAAGTGGACCATAAAGCAAATGGATTTGGACCCCAAAGGCCTTTAGATGCTGTTAAGGAACTCTATATACTCTCGACTAACTAGGGATGTTAACACAGCTGGTTGTGAGGGCTTAGAATGCATGGGCTGGCCTGAGCAGCGGTACCCCTCAGGGAAAACACAGTGATGTCCATGGAGGCTGACATGGGAAAGGGCACCAGGGAACTGAGCAAGAGACATTATCTAGATATGCTTTATGAATCACTTTTTAAGCTTTCTCAGTCACTGTGTTACTCATTCTCTTGCCCATCCTGGTTCCTAACTGCAGAAACAACAAAGCATAGAATCAGACCCTTATCCAAGTCACTCCCTTCCCATGCTAGCCAAGAAACAGTGAGAAACCAGGCTTTGGAGGAACCCTGTGGTGATTCCAAGACATTGCAAGAAAGTCAAAAGGGCACGTGGGTGTTATTACTTACTGAGCAAATGGGAGGTAGGAACTTTGGAAACCCATGCTCATTAAAGAAAAGATGAAAAATGGAGAAATATCAAGAAGGGAAAAGAAAAATTCCCCAGTCTACTGCCCCTCCCCAAAGATAACTACCAGTAAGCGTTGGTTTGGGTAGATTAAATGTGATTAAATGTAATTAAATAGGAAACAGTGGAGACTGAGGAAAAGTAAGGAAAATTGGAGTTGTAATAAAATAAAAAATAAATCTAATAAGAATGGGAACATAGTTGTTTGGGAGAATGCGGCATGAGTGAGTAGCTCAGTGAGTGATTCAGGGAGAAATAGGGATTGCCTTTTCTAGACTCAAACCAAGCACACCTAGAGTTAATCAGTATAAGCAATGGTGTCATAATGGCAGGGAGATTTGTGGCTCCTGGCTTATCTTGCCCTCAAAGAAGGGAGGAATTGGCCACTGTCCTTTTCTCTCATCAGGCCAACTAGAGCCCCAAACTCTAAACTACTGTCAATTTCCAATCTTTGAGAGTGAGAGGTAGTCAAAGAAGCCCTAGGCCTGCATGCAGTTATTATCTCCTGCGAGGGACCCCTGGAGGCAGGGCACCTTAGTTGAAAAGTGCCTTCTATTATTGCCTTAGTACTGAGTAACAGAGATGTGAAGAGTTTTTGTTTCTGTTTTTCTAAAATATAAACTTTCTCCCCTATCCCTACAGATCTAGCTGATCTACCGGAAAGAGTGAAGGGAGTAAGGAATTATAGTTAATTCTAGGACTCAACAAAGGAGCCCTGATAGGACAGAGATTTGGAGAAAATACTGCTGGTGTGTATCAGGGATTTTAAACATACAGAAATGACTTCATGTACTTGGGAGGTGGACACCAGAGGATCCCGGTTCGCGGCCAGCCTCAGCTGCTTAGTGAGGCCCTCCACAACTTAGTGAGACCCTGTTTCAAAATAAAGAATAAAAAATAGGGCTGGAGGTGGAGCTCGGAGGTAGAATGCCCCTGGGTTCCATACCCAGTACCGCAAAAAAAAAAAAAGAAAAAGAAAAAGAAAGAAATGACTCCATGAAGAGGCAATAAGGCTGGAGTAATAGTTTAAAAACAGCTTTCCTTTTAATATAATATTTTAAGAATGCAATAGTATATGTATGAATGTATCACTTTTATTTTCTTGGTACTGGGGATTGAACCCAGGGGCATTCTACTTTCAAGCTACAGCTCCCAGCCCTATAAAGGGCTATAAAATAGGTTGCTGAGAATCTTGATAAGTTGCTGAGGCTGTCCTTGTACCTGTGATCTTCCTGTCTCAGCCTCCCACGTACTTGGATTACAGGTGTATGCCACCATGCCCAGCTGTGGTGATTTTATCATCACAGTGAATCTATCACTTTAAATCTCACTATAATGTATAATTATAATGCACCAAGAAAAGTATAAAAAGTTAAAAAATGCAATAGTATAGAGATGCATGGTTATTTAAGAAAAATACAAATAATTAAACTGCAGATGCTTGGATGACTTCTAAGTATCTCAGGTGGCATTACCAAGTATAGGGCAAGGGGAAGAGGAATTTTGTGGGGAAGGGAGTGGAAAGGAAGAAGGGAACGACAGATGCAATTTTGGAACAGGTTTTTTGGGTGACAAATGGACATATCACTTTGTATTACCTGTTATGTACCATAATTTATATCCCCTTCTAAGTCCCCAAACAGTATTTCATTCAAGTAGTACTTACTTAGTGCCTAATATGCGTCCATGAGATTTAAAGTTGCTTTCTGAAACCCACTACCTCTATGACCTCCCAAGTTGTTCCTTCTCCTGTTTGGCTAAGTAGCACACTACTTCTCTTGCTCACTAACACAGCAGCTGCTGCCTGACTCCCGAGCCAGGGACCTCTTGCATTGTTCTCTGTTTCTTCTTTCGCTCTGATATCATGGTCAGCCACCAAACCCTGTCGGGTCTCCTCTCATCTGTGTTTGGCCTTTCATTTCCATCTCCTCAAACTCCAAGTTGGGAAAGAACTTTGGCATCTCCAATCTGTATTATTGCATTTGCTGTCTAGCCTCTGAGCTGCCTCAAATTCCCCCTCATTTGAGCCTATTCCCTTCAACATGGCAGCCAAAGCATGTGCCTCCCATGTGCTCGTGTTATTTTCCTACTTAATTTTCTGTAGGCTTAAATACCTGCAGTCTATCTTTCACAGCTATGTTCTATCTCTAGAAAAGTACCACTTTCCAAAATGATTTGTCTTCTGCCTATTTTTCTCTGACACTCTACTGGAGTGTTGTGGGGGCAGGGCCATGTGTTTTCTACATCTGTATCCTCAGTACGCTGCACAGCAGTAAGTGCTCAGAGTTATAGAACAGATCTGATATGGGAATGGGCACAGGGGAACATGACAGAGGTAGGAGGAGAAGTGGGAGCTCCTTTTGCTTCCCAGGGGTTAGCAAAGCCCTTCATGATTTCCCCCCCTACATTATACTGCTGCTTCCCTTATGCTGTCAAGAGTGGCAGGCGGGGGGCTTGACCCTACTGTGAACGTAAGTCTTTCTTCTAAGCAGCTAGTGAGCAAAGGATGCCAGAGTTGGAGAGGACACAGTGAGATTGACCGTGAACTCTAAACAGAAGAATCCATACCTTGAATGGGCCAAGGAGTGGACTCATGGGCACCTCTCAGTGGGAGCTGTAAAGGCTGCACGTGGCAGATTTCCATTGGGGTCAGTCTTTGACTTCCTTTAAGTAAACCGTAATATCTGGGAGCCTACATAAATATTTTTCATGGATTCAAATAACACTAAACTGGTTATAGAGAAGTTTTCTATAGAACAAGTACTATGTTTCAAACTCCCACTGTACTCCATTTCAACTCCCATTGTACATGTAATGGAAAGAAGGAAAATAAGGTGAATTGATGGGTAGACTCTCTTGGAGAGAAAGTCATTGTTTTGCAAAAACACCTTCATAGGAAAATAATTTTAGTTCTGGAAAGATTGGGGGACTAGCTCAGAATGAGATAAAAGTGAGACAAAGATGATTAAACTGCTTCTGCATAAGAAATAGAGACTACACTGGTAGTTGGGCTAGATTAGAAAGGGAGGGAAGTTAGAGAAACAAGAAAGAGATCTTCCTAGAAACAGAAAAGAAAGGTAGGGCCACTTGGCAGAGAAAGTCAAAGTCCTCCATGTAGGAATGATCCAGGATGCTGAGGACTAGGGATGCAAACGTTGTTACAGGTCCACGGTGATGGGGTCCCCTGCCATTGCCTGGAAACATAAGCAAACCCCTTCACACATAACCTTCAGCGAGAAGGCACTACTTTGGAGAGAAAAAGACTACAGTGGTGCTGAATAGAGTAACATGAAAGGGAAAAGAACTAGTATACAAGAAAGGGGGAAACAATGGGGTTTAAACATTCAATAAATAAGTAGAATCTTGGAAATAAAGGCAAATAATGAAACTATAAGTGACTAGTCAATCCTATACTTCAATTGCCCTGGGGAAAAATACAGGCATTCTTCTACTGCCTTTGGTAAAGTGTTTGAGTCAATTTTTAACTAAATCTTAAAAGGCATGCTGAGTGGTTTTATATAGAATAGCCAAAAAACTAAATCATCCAAATAGCTTCACTAACAGGTGAATGGATAATCAAATTATGATATATCCATACAATGAAATACTACTTAACACTAAAAAGAAATGAACCATTTATACATTCAACAGCTTGGATGGACACCAAGGGCATTAGGCTAAGTTAAAAAAAAGAATCTCAAAGGATCATATATTATATAATTCTACTTATATAACATTCCAAAGGGAAAAGTTATAGTGACAGAGAACAGATCAGTGATTGCCAGGGGTCTTAGGAGCTACAATGTGTATGTGTGTGGGGGTGGTGACTCTAAAGTGCTAAGGAGGAATTTTTCTTGTGTTGATAGAATAGTTCTGTATGCTGACTGTGGTGATGGTTATATGAATCTGTCCATGTGATAAAATTCATAGAAATATGCACAAATGTACAGATATATACAAAATTACATGTAAAAACTGGTGACATCTGAATAGGTATATACGTGAGTTAATAGTAGTGTAAAAATGTCAATTCCCTGGTTTTGAAAATAAGATATTATCACTGGAGTTAGCTGAGTAAAGTATACACAGAAACTACTTTTTTGCAACTTCTTATAAGTCAAAGTAGCTGTAAATAAAAAGATAGGTACAGTGAATTTTCACTATTTGTGGTAGTTATGCTCTTTAATATCTGTGAACATTGAATTAGGGAATGCTGAACCTGTATTTCTCCTGGGAGAAATATAGGGTTGGTTCCTGCAAGTGATTAGTCACAATGTTTTTGTCAACTAATCAATATGTTAGTCCTGTCTTATGTGAGTTTCTGTTTGAAGGCACCTTATTTAGTACTATCACTGATTCTTTAATATTGAACTCACAGCCACCAGCATTATAACACATGCCTGAACAATGCTTATCAAATATACAAATTGTCTCTGTAAGGCACAGTTAACTTGCATTAGGAACATTAGCCAGTCCTTTGGTACTACACATGGGGCCATTTTAAACAGTGAAGTCACAAAAAGCACAAAAATGTTTAAAAAGTGGCACTACATGAGTTATGAAAAGAATATCTGTTTACAGTATGATGAGAGTGGAAACAAGAAGGCGGAGTGTTGCCTTGTTTGACTTGGTTGAGTCTGTGCTCATCAGGCAACTAAAATTTTCTGCTGCTCTGCACATATCCACGAATGGGTGTGAAAGAGCTAAGTATTGATTTACAAATAAATCTTAGTGAGTATGTCAATTCATAAACATGAAGTCTGCAAAAAACAAGGATTGTCTGTGTCTACATATATCTCTATATGCATATGTACACATACATGTGTGTACAAGTCAGTCTTTCATATCTGCAAGTTCTACATCTGCATATTCAACCAAGCTTGGATAGAAATACTCAACAACCCTTTGCATCTGTACAAAACATGTGCAGACTTGTTTTCATATCACTATTTCCCTAAACAATACAGTATAACTATTTACATAGCATTAACATTATATTAGGTATTATAAGCAATCTAGAGGTGACAAAGCATATGGGAGGATGTGCCTAGGTTATAGACAAATACTGTGGCATTTTATATAAGGGACTTGAGCATCTACAGACTTTGGAACCCAGGGAGGAGAGGGATTCTGGAACCAATCCCCTGTGGATATGGAGAGATGACCTGTATTCATACATCTTTTTGTATGCCATGGTGACTGCAGAAGAGTCTGGAACCCCCACTTTGTAATGTTCTATATTGTATAATAAAACAAAATATCTCAATAGGAAGAGCAATCACAGACAAACTGAGTTCAGAGTTGCTCATGTTTCTTTGTAGTTTAGAGTTTGCAGGGTTTTTTTTTTCTGAATTCCAGAAATACTTTGTGTGTCTGAACTTTAACTTCTGTGCCTAGGGGTAGCTTTTGTCAGCATTATTAAGAAGGCCATGTTGGTTCTCCATCCATTACTCTCTCCTTTGTATACCCCTCTCTTTCTCTAGCCCATAGTTAAACATCTGAACCTGGGTGACCAATGACCTTACACTTCATCTTTTTCTTCCAATGACTCCCACAAGGTGGTGCACACCCATAATCCCAGAACTGGGGAGGCTGAGACAGGAGGATTGCAGGTTCAAGGCCAGCCTCAGCAATGTAGAGAGTCTCTCAGCAACCTAGGGAGACTCTGTTTCAAAACGAAAAAATAAAATGGTCTGGGGTGTAGCTCAGAGGTAGAATGCCCCTGGGTTCAATTCCCAGTACCCCCCAAAAGTCTAATGAAGTCCTTCCCATTGAAATAGGAATAACCGATAAAGGTTATTGAGAGTCCCCCTTTTACCAATTTCTTATTTGATTTAGACAAAGGATATTAAATTCAAGTATGATGTGATCTTAAGATATTATGTAGCCGGGCATGGTGGCGCACGCTTGTAATCCCAGTACTTTGGAAGGCAGAGACCAGAGGATCCGGGTTCGCGGCCAGCCTCAGCTCTCTCTCTCTCTCACCCTCTCCCTGTTTCTCTCTCTCTCTCTCTCTCTCTCTCTACTTAGTGAGGCCCTCTGCAACTTCGTGAGACCCGGTTGCAAAATAAAGTATAAAAAAATAGGGTCGGGGGTGTAGCGCGGAGGTAGAACGCCCCTGG
>PVJS01031161.1:0-10305 GCA_004027185.1 Glis glis | reverse complement strand
CAATCCCCGGTACTGCAAAAAAAAAAGATATTATGTTAAGAAATAATTCATTACATACATATATACTCTTCTTCCAGTATAAGTGTATATAGGTAGGATGCCATGTTCTGAACATTTGGCTTCCCTCAAAATTTATATGTTGAAATCCTAAACCCCAAGCTGATGGTATTATCAGGTGGGTCTTCTGGGAGGTGATTAGATTATGAGGGCAGATCCCACATGAAAGGGATTAGTGGCCTTATAAAATAGGCCCAAGGGAGTTCATTCACTGCTTCCACACGTGAGCACACAGGGAGAAGGTGCTGTGAACCAGGAAGAAGGTCCTCACCAGACACCACATCTGCCAGTGCCTCGATCTCAGATTTCTAGACTCTAGAATTGTGAGACATTCCTCTTGTTTATAAGCTACCCAGTTCATGGTATTTTTCTACAGAAGCCTGAATGGACTAAGGCATAGGATGAACATCACAGGAAGGCTTTCCAGGTACCCTCGAAGTCACATGTCCTTGCTAGTTGATTGTTTAAAAAGCCCACCCTGTCAGCCTTAGATTTGAGTACTCTGTTAATGAAGGCTAAGAATATCATAAATTTTTGAAAAGTAACAGCTGTTCCCCTTTCAGTGTAACTGTGTGCCATTCACTGCTAGGAAAAGTAGGCTTTTAAAGATCCCAAGACGAATTCCTCCGCTCACTCCTATTAGGAGTTAGCAGAGCTCTTTCCTGCCCACACTGGGAACGGTCTTTCAGTGACGATAAGCCTGAAGCTCATTTTGACAATCTGGAATGGCCCTTCTCATTCTTGGTGTCAATAACCATTACACTCTCTATTATGAGAAAATTGCTTCCCTTCTCTTTGGCTTCTCTCTAATCCCTTGTAGGCATATGCTAGTTCTGGAACTCCTATAAAGTCTCTGGTTAGTGTATTTCTGAGAAGTTAGATAAGGCCAAGCCTTAGTTAAGCTCCACATAGTCCAGTGACATAGAGCTGTTTTTGGCTGAAAGCCCTTAATTTTCCAAGTGCTCAAATGGAATCATTTAAAATGTAAAATGTACGAGCATCTTTCCTCTGAACAAAATGGTATGCTTTTTCTTGGCTTAATTTCCTTTAGACATAAAAATTAAGACACACCAGTACCAGCGATCAGTGATGTTGTACATGTTGCCAGACTTATAGATTAGATAAGCATTTTGGTTTCCAGTAGTATTTTCATGGAATTATCTCTATTCAGGTCAAATTCTATTTTGAGAACTCCAGCTGATTCAACAGCCTACGATTTGTACTTTTGGTCTCAAAGAAATACTTGATTTAATGCAAGCCGAGAGAACTGCACTTGTATTTGAGCCCTGACCCATGTAATTTTAATATCCATTAGCCCTTGCTATGGGATGTAATTGGATGGATCGGATGCTTCATAGGTTCATGCAAACAGGAAGGAAAGCATTCCAGCCATCTCCCTTCCAAAGCAAACAGTGTGAAGCTATTGGTCTAAGCAGGAATCGCCAATTAGGCCATATTCCTCCCTTCACTACTTCCTTCCGCTTTGTGTGGTGAGGTCCTACAGAGCAGAGATGAAGCCAGAAGACTTTTAAAAGGACATACAGCTGCTTCAGTGGGCCTAGATTCAGATATGAACTTTCAGTTAGGATGCATCCAATGACACAGAAACCCTGGTTCTCATGGCATAGGGATTTACAACCTGACATAAACAGGGATACCTCCTGAAGGCACAGGCAAGGCAGAGAGGGTGGGACAGAGACAGAGTACCCAGAGGAACTGAGTCATCATCAGGCATAAAGTGTCAGAACAAGGCTTAGTTAGGAATCTAGGAAGTTGAACTGAAAGCAGGTAGAAGAGGCCTGTTTACAGCAGGGAGAATGAAACACTCCAAGTCCAGAAATGAAACCAAGTAGACACGAGGCAGCCATTAGAAACAGCAATAGGGACTCAAGCACAAGGCACCTTGCAAAATCAGTGTCCTTCTGTGCTTAGTGAAGCCCTCAAGCATGTGCTACCTGACCTTAGGGTGTTCTAAATACTGTGTGCACAGAAAGTGAAGGGTCATATGTTTTCTCTCATATGTGGAAGCTAGGGAGTAATCAGGGTACCAGAGGGACTTCAGATAATGGAAGAGAAACTCCAGTGGGGCCGGGGAGGTGGTCTAGGGGAAGGAGGGGTGAGGGAGAGGGAGAATCAATGAAGGAATCACTTCCACTGACATATGTACATATGTGAAAATATCAACATCAATCTCAATATCATGTATGGGGAAGGGAGAGAGTGGGGAGGGAGCTAGGGGAAAGCCAACCAAGTGCTGTGTATGTCACTATCACTATGAACTACTTTATGATGTGAGACTATAATGCACCAATAAAGGCATAAAAAATAAATACTGTGTGCAGCAATTCTGGAGTCAATGTTTGAAAATGGCCATTAACAATGAGCTATGTATTACTTTAGGCACTTACCATACATACACCAGGTCCTATGCAATCTTATCAACATCCCTTCAAAGTAGGCTTATTTCCATTTTAACAGATGAGGAAATTGAAACTCAAAGAACTTTAGCAATTTCTACTCGTTCAAGTGGCTTGGGAGTGATAGGATTCAAATTTGAAACCATGTTCATCTGACTTTTAAGTCCATCATGTTCTTCACCACTAAGCTATATTAAATCTCACTATGAGATCAAGTAGCATATGATATAAACAACTAGAAGTACTACCTATAATTCTAATGAGCTAGGGTCTTTCATATTGTAAGAACCAGAGACCCTCAGGCTATCTTAGTTCATGGGGAGTTAGCACAATAAAATACGTAAGAAGGCTAAGACAGGAGGATTGCAGATTCAAGGCCAGGGTGCAGTAACCTAGCAAGACCCTGTTTAAAAATAAAATAGGGCTGAGGGTATGTCTCAGAGGTAGACTGTTCCTGGGTTCAATCGCCAGGGAAGAAAGGAGGAAGAGGAGGAGGAGGAGTAGGAAGAAAAAGAAGGAGGAGGAGGAGGAGGAGGAGGAGGAGGAGAAGGAGGAGAAGGAGGAGAAGGAGAAGGAGAAGGAGAATAAGAAGGAAGGAGAAGGAGAGAAGAAGAGAAGAGGAGGAGGAGGAGAAGGAGAAGGAGGAGGACGAGGACGAGGAGGAGGACGAGGACAAGGAGGAGGACGAGGAGGAGGAGGAAGAGGCAACAACATAAGAGTCAGGGCAGGACTTATGACCAGGCCTCATAGAGAACCCAAATGCCTATGGGAGGCAACTATAACTCTCGTGGCCTAACAGCCGCTTATCAGTGGTCCCTTCAGAAGGTGATTGTCTCTATGGAGTGTTACCAATATGGAGGCTCAGCTACTTGACATCATCTCTTCTACTATCCTGGCCTCTAGTGAGTGCATTTTACCCACTTTCCTTTCTACTCTATGATTTCTAGACTGCCTAGCTTCTGTGGCCCCGTGATGACTACTGTTTCACATGTGTTGTTTGCTGATATCTATTGCCGTTTACCCCCCACTCTCTGTGTGCCTCTCTGTACCAGGCATTCATACCCCTGAAGAGGCAGGATCTAATTTGGTCCATACATATCCCATAGAAGATACTCACATCAGACAGAGTATGAGGTCACTTCAGAGGCTGTAGTCAGTCTACACAGCTGACTTTGGGTCAGGATACCATTCCTGGCCCAGTCTGCAGTGAATTTATATGTGGTGACTTATATATAAAGTTTCTTAGAAGAGGGCTATGGGCACAGTGGGTACCTTATCCATCTTTGCTTTTTGGATGAATTATCTTTTTAAATGGTTTTTATTGAGAGGATATTTATAGATTTTATGGGGTACATTATGATAATCTGATATATGTATACAATGTGTAGTGATCACATTAGAGTAATAAGCACTTCTATCCCTGCAAAAATTAATCATTTTTATGTGATGGGATTCTTTTTACTCTTCTAGTTATTTTGAAATGTATCATAGATTGTTGTAATGAATAGTTACCCTACCATACTATAGAAAACTAGACCTAATTCCTCTTCTCTAATTGTGTTTTCATGTCTCTTATTTAACTTCTTTTCTTCTTCCCTCCCTGATGCCCTCCCCAGTCTCTAATGACCATGATTCAACTCCATTCTTTAAAACTGACTGAATGAATTCTCTCTACCTACGTATTATCCCACGTATAATTGAACTGTGCTTGCTCTACCTGTTATGAGTTGGGACCTACCAGAGACTCCCTTCTCACCTCCCTAGCAACCCTAAGCATCTTGAGAGGTAATAACATAATGTGTTTATAAGGCCCTCAGCATGTCTGTATACCTTTGACTTTATGTTTCTGCATTCCATATCTAAATACATGTTCTTGCATGCTTATGGGTCTCTGGTTTCTCTTTCCCTCCTACTGAGGAAAAAAACCCTGAAAACTGCTTTTTGATGTGGCAGGGATGAGTTCTGTCTCTTCTTAATGCACTAATAACAATGTTGAGAATGTCCTTTTTTATAGAACATGTGTGCTTTTAACACTTTAGGCATTTGGTTTTGTGGGAAGTGACTTTATAATATGAGTAATTTGGAAATTGACCACTATCTGCAGGGGTGGAAGGAAGCCCATTTTTCTGATTAGTCTCTGGATTCCAGTGTTTTATACATCTTGTCATATGGAACTAATAGCACTACACATTTCAAAAAGACTTCTCCTAATGCAATATGAGATTTTAAGTCTTTGAGCCTCCAATACTGCATTACAAAACTATTAAATCAAGATGTATGTTTTCTTCATCTCTTGGCTCCCTATCACTCTTAACATGATGATCTGAATGTAATTGACATGTAACATGTAGAGGTTCAAATTATACCCATGCAACCTTTGCTTCATGGCAGTATTGATATTGACTGGGATATTACTAGTTCACCAATCACTAGGGCTGCGTTGATTACTACCTCTACTACTACTAACAATGGTAATTTACATTTACCTAATGCTTTCCATGTGCCAGGCACATGACAAGATAAACTCAGAGGTTATTTTGTTCAACATTACATGGTAGACAGTAGATACTTGATTTGAATTCAGGCAATGAGGTTCTAAAAGCCACATACTTTAAAAAAAGTTTTATTGGTGCATTATAATTATAAATAATAGTGGGGTTCAATGTTACTTATTCGTACATGTACATAACATAATCCGGTCAGATTCATTCCCTGGTGCCTTGCTATTCCCTCCCCTCCTCCCTCCACCTGGTCCCCTTCTTCTACTCTACTGGCTGCCTTTCTATTCTTTTTTTAATGCTGCATTGTTCATGAAAATCACCATAGAGCAGTCAGTTAAAAATAGCAAAGGGGATATTTGGGAACTCAGTCCAAGGCACTTAGCCCCAGTTTTCTCAACAGATGCCTTTGATAAGTTGGAAGAGACTAAATAGGAACAATTAAAGACCAGCAGGGGTGTCCCCAACACTCTGAGAAATTTAGATAAAACTCTCCCTCCCTGGTTGGGATAAACCAGTTGTCTGGAATGGATGCTGACTTAGGGTATCAGTCCACAAAATTAACTGCGTGACCCTTGAGTGCAAAGTCTGGGACTAGGAGATAATGGGGAATCTAAGGAAAGAGAAGATAGAAATGCTTGCTCTTATGTAGCTTTCAACATATCATGTAACAGAATTGAAGAACAAAAGGAAAAAAATAGGGATATATAAGAATCATCACACAGAGGAGAGCAAATTAGTTCAGTTTATAACCAAGTCATTACATTGGATGTGTGTGTGTGTGGTACTGGGGATTGAACCCAGGGGCGTTCTACCTCCAAGCCACATCCCCAGCCCTATTTTTTATTCTTTATTTTGAAACAGGGTCTCACTAAGTTGCGGAGGGCCTCACTAAGTAGCTGAGTCTGGCCGTGAACCCGGATCCTCCTGTCTCAGCCTTCCAAGTACTGGGATTACAAGCAGGCGCCACCACCATTACATTTATCTTATGAACATTAAATAGTGTTGTGGCTTATGGGGTACCCTACATATAACTTAGGGAATCTGTCTATTTACTTTGTTCTTCCATTTTGGGTGAAGTTTTTATTTTGAAAGGAGCCCAGAGATCATCATTTAGCATGTTTCCTTTTATTTACATGTAAATTCTGCTATATTGTCTTACACTTTTTCCTAAGTGATCTCTCAACATTCACTCAATGAGCAATTATATGCCAGGTACTTTGCACATGAAAAAACATGACCCCTACCATTAGAAATTATAAATTTATTATAATGCTAATAATTTTTATTAATCTGTAGGTGGTAGAATTATGGGTGACATATTTTCAAAATTATAATTTTATGCAGTTACTAAAATTTCTACATTGACTTTTTAATACTTTTAGAATCAGAATGCAGAAATTAAAACAAGATAGATACACAAATCTAAATCATAAATCTAACACAAGATCATGTATTTGATTTATGACAGATGCAAAAACATCAATAATAGAAAATGTGAAAGCTTCCCATGTTATATGCTGTGCTGAGCATTTTACATAAATTATTCTATTTAATCCTCCAAGTGATTTTATTAAGTTAGCATTATATTTACCCCCATTTTGCAGATGATGATACTGAGACTAAGAGATTAAACCCAGATTACACAGCTGCAAATGGTAAATCCACAACTGAAAACATCACAACTACACTAATTAGTTAAGTAAAAGCAAAGTGAGAACCAAACACATCTCTTCTTTTAAAATTATTATTTTAATTTTATAAATATGTGGGGTACAATGTGATAATTCAAGACATGTATACAGTGTGGAATGATTAAGTCAGGGTAATTAACATTTCTATCTCCTTAAACATTAAAAAAATTTTGATTGTACATAACAATGGCACATCATAATTGTGCATTGTATCCATTAGCATTCTTGCAGTTATAATCTAAAGATCTGACCACATAACTTAGAGGAAAGAAGATTTATTTTCTTACAGTTTTGGGCTCAGTCCATGTGAGACTGGGGACTGCAGATCTCTGGGCATGGCGGCAGGAGGCAGAAGGAGAGCACATGGGCTGTGCTCCTCACATCACAAAGGCCAGAAGCAAGAGAGCCTGCAGGAGGATGAGGAGGAGCCATTTATATAATCCCCAAGGCGCATCCCAAGGGACCACCTCCTGTAGCCACACCCTACCAGCCTACCAGGTACCACCCAGGTAAATCCATTACAATGGATTTATCTGCTTTTGGGATTACAACCCTCATGACTCAATTACATCAGCTCCAAATATCAAGTGAGCTCTTTAGGGGACATTTTATATCTAACTATAGCATTCGCCCTTGGTCCCTAAAGAGCACATGCCCAGCTCAGAATGCAAAATACATTCAGTCCTCTCCAAGAGTTCCCAAAGTCTTAGTTCCAGCATTGCTGAAAAGTCCCAAAGTTCAAAGTCTCCTCTGAGACTCAAGGTGAAATCTTTTGTGAGCCCCTGTAAAAGACAATGAAGACCAAAATAAAAAGCAAGGTACATGCATCCAATATACAAAGTCAAAGAATAAACATTTGCATTCCCAAAGGGAGGAATAGGGTCATAGAAAGAAGGGATGGGACCAAAACAGTAATGAAATTTGTCAGGGCAAGCATTTAATCCTGAGGCTCCACTTCTGGCATCCAGGACACATGGCGGTGAGAAGCGATCTCCAAGGGGCCTTGGCAGCCCCAGCCCTGCCGCCTGACTGATTGCAATGGGCAGTTTATTGCCTCTTCTAGCCTGGCTCCATAGCTTGCAGCTAGCAGCCTTTCCTTGCTATCCTTCCACGTTTCTGATGTTTCTAAATATTGGGGGTTTTTCTTGCAACCTTGGCTTCACCCTCAGAACTTCACAAAGTGCCCCATTTGGGCCTGCTTGCAGGGATTCCAACCCTGCCACATGTTGTCTGACTTCCCAGGCCTTCCTTTGAAATCTGGGGGGAAGCCCCCATGGCCCCCTTTTTCTAGCAAAGCCAGCATTACGTGGGCTGCAAGATGGCCCTCCAACAGAAAAGGTAGTCACGCCCTCCTTAATCATTGCTGCTGGGGCCTTTTTAATCACAGCCGCTGGGCCTGCTCCATCTGGGCTTCCCCTGGCCCCAACTTCATCTAGGCCGCCCTGGCCCCAACTCCATCTGCCGCCTCCATCATGGCCATCACTGGCCCCCCTCCATCATGACCACCTCTTCCTCCTTCCTTGCAGCCATCTTCCTTCCTTCCACAACATCATCTCTCTGGGCCACAGCTTTACACATGCCTTTCCGGCCTAACTGCAAAGTTTTAAAATCTCTCTCTGCTTTACTTTCAGCTCCTGAAATTTGGTGTACAGTTCAGTGAACACGGACATCAATATCCATAATGCAGTTTGGATATTTTGCTGTTTTGAGATTTCCTCCACCAATTTAATCAGCCCATTGTCTTTAAATTTGGCCTCACAAAAAGTTTCAGGACACCGGCAAAATGCAGATCAGTTCTTTGCCAAAGTGAAACAGACGTGAAATTCTACTCTATTTTCCTATGGAGTCCTCTTTGCCCTCCAAAATCTCCTGAGCACAGTCCCTACCGTCTGCCTTTCTAGCCACATCTGGCCCTATCACAAACCAGTTCAAAAGAGTCACAATCCACATAGTCAGATACAGCAGCAATCCCACTTCCCTGGTACCATTAATTGTATCCATCAGCATTCTTGCAGTTATAATCTAAAGATCTGATTTTTTTTCTTACGGTTTTGGGATTAGTCCATGTGAGGCTGGGCACTGTGGATCTCAGAGCATGGTGGCAGGAAGTGGAGGGAGAACACATGGGCTGTGCCCCTCACATCACAAAGGCTGGAAGCAAGAGAGCAGGCAGGAGAACAAGGAACCATTTATATAATTCCCAAGGCCACACCCCCAGGAACCATCTCTCCAGCCACACCAGGTACCACCCAGGTAAATCCATTACAATGGATTTATCGGCTTCAGGGATTATAACCCTCATGACTAAATTACATCAGCTCCAAACATCAAATGAGCTCTTTAGGGAACATTTTATATCTAACTATAACGTACATATTTTCCTAATTCTGAAAACTCTCTTTACTTTTTAGTCTTGTAGCTATATGCAACAAAGTGGTTTTATGCACCTGCACATATATGATGGTATATAGTGTTATTTTTGGAAGAGTATCTATTTCCTTTTGATAGAGAGCAACCCAAAGCCAAAAATCATATCTTCCTCAGTATTTTTGTCTTTATTCTCCTCCCATCATCAGTGGCTGAGGGTTACCTGTCTGATCAATACTTGGAAACCCCTATTGCCTGTCGGGCATAGTGATTGCACAGGCAAAAAGGTCCCCAGCTTTGCCAAGGGAGACTACAAATTCTGATATGACCCTTCGCCAGGCTCAGTTTCTTACTGTCACTGTGGGACCTCAAATAAATATTATTGTTTTTCATAATAATATTTATCAATCATCTACATGGTTTCCAGCACTGAAGGAAAGATCTTGAAGGGGGAAGTACATTGCATAAAAGTGTTTAGGAAGTTGTGAAGGATTGCATAGCTACTCCCAGGGCTGCTCCAACCCTGGACGTTGTGCTGACTGTAAAGTCCCTTCATTCTCCCTGAAGAAAACAGCTCTGTCCATTCCCCAGAGATTTCCAATGATACGGTGACCCATATGTTAAAGTGCACATTTGCCTCTTGTTCAGAATTTTGTCTGAGAAGAAAGTCCACTTAGAATCCAAAGAATTACTGACCTACCTGGTGAGGCTATTTAAATATAAAGATCTAAATTTCATATGGAGAAACAAAAGACCTGGAAGTTAGACCAGAGACTGTGAAATTATTAGAAGAGGGCATAGGTTCAACACTCCATCATATAGGCACAGGTAGAAACTTCCTCAACAAGACCTCCAAAGCACAGGAAATTAAAACAAGAATTAATAAGTGGGATAGCATTAAACTACAAAGCTTCTGCTCATCAAAGGAAACCATCAAGAACCTTAAGAGAAAGCCTACGGAATGGGAGAAGATCTTTGCAAGCTATCCCTCTGACAGAGGTCTTATATCTAGGATATACAAAGAACTTAAAAGACTTTACACTAAGAAAACAAATAATCCGATCAAGAAGTGAGCAACTGAAATGAATAGACACTTCACGAAAGAAGAGATACAAATGGCCAATAGATACATGAGAAAATGTTCAACATCATTAGCAATCAGGGAGATGCAAATCAAAACTACTCTAAGATTTCATCTGACCCCAATTAGAATGGCAAGCATTAAGAAGTCAAACAACAACAAATGTTGGCGAGGATGTGGGGAAATTGGGA
>PVJS01031160.1:0-23609 GCA_004027185.1 Glis glis | reverse complement strand
ATTACAAGCGTGCGCCACCACGCCCGGTTTACACATGTAATTTTTTTTTTTTTTGCAGTACCGGGGATTGAACGCAGGGGCGTTCTACCTCCGCGCTATGCCCCCGGCCCTATTTTTATACTTTATTTTGAGACCGGGTCTCACGAAGTTGTGGAGGGCCTCACTAAGTAGAGAGAGAGAGACAGGCAGAGAGAGAGAGAGAGAGAGAGAGAGAGAGAGCTGAGGCTGGCCGCGAACCCGGATCCTCCGGTCTCCGCCTCCCAAAGTACTGGGATTATAAACGTGCGCCACCACGCCCGGCTCACATGTAATTTTTTATAAGCTGAATCTACCATAAACATTTGTGACATACTCAAAACTTTTGTAACTTGCTTTTAATCTTTTGATTTTATCTTAGTCTCTCTTTTTTCCATTTGGGACAATCTTAGGATAAACTTTACCATACAAGATGCTTTTTATTTCCAAAAATCTTTTTTATTTTTATCCTTTTTTTACCAAAACTTTTTACACTCATGTATCTTTTTTATACCTCTCATTTTTAAACAAAAGAAACAAATTAAAATAATATATTCAAGTTTTACAGTGGCCTGGACTTTAAAATTAGCTAGGACTGACTGAAATAGTAAATCTCTAAGCAAAATAGCAAAGGAAGAAAAGAAAAAAGACAGCTTGGGTTTTTTTTTTTTCTTTTTGGGCTTTCTTGGAGTGAGGAAATGGTCTTGTAGACAACTTCGTGAGACGCGGTTTCAAAATAAAGTATAAAAAATAGGGCCGGGGGTGTAGCTCAGAGGTAGAACGCCCCTGGGTTCAATCCCTGGTACTGCAAAAAAAAAAAAAAAAAAAAAAAAGACTACCAAAACAACCTGGAAGAAGAACAAAGCTAGAGGTCTCACACGTCCTGATTTCAAAGCTTACTCTAAACCTATAGGACTGAAACGGTGACAGTGTTGGAGACATTTAGACACACAGAACAGACGAGAGACCCAGAGGTAAACTCTCACATACATGATCAGTGGTTTTCTGCAAGGCTGCCAAGACCTTCAATGGGGAAAGGACAGGCTTCTCAACAAATGGTGGTAGGAAAACTGATAGCTACCTGCACAAGACTGAAGTTGGACCCTTACTTTATCCCACAGACAAAAATAAAACACAAAACTGTAAAATTCTTGAATTAAAACATAGGGGAACATTTCATGACACTGCACTTGGCAAGGAGGCTGTGAGGCCTTGGGGTCAACCACCCGAACCATCAAAACCAAACCAAACCAAACCAAACCAAACCAAACAAACAACAAATGACCAAACCTAAAACCGGCATGGTGGTATATGCCTGTAATCTCAGCTACTTGGGAGGGTGAGACAGGAGGTTCGAGGCTAACCTGGGCAACATTTTTTTTTTTTTGTACTGGGAATTGAACCCAGGAGCATTCTACTTCCAAGCTATACCCCAGCTCTATTTTATTTTTTTGTTTTGAAACAGGGTCTCACTAGGTTGCTGAGGCTGGGCTTGAACCTGTGATCCTCCTGTCTCAGCCTCCCAAGTACTGGGATTACAGGTTCTTTCTTTTCCCTTAAAAAACAAAACAGAACAAAACAAACCAGTTTTCTATCTTCATGCATCAAGCCACTTCTAAACAAGGACATAGCCAGATAATTGCTGGCTGACTCATTTAAATTCATATGAGTTGCCAGGGGTTGGTGGTCCATGCCTGTAATCCCAGTATTTGGGAGGCTGAGACAGGATGATCACAGGTTCAAGGCTGGCCTCAGCAATTTAGCAAGGCCCTCAGCAAGTTAGTGAGACCCTGTTTCGAAATAAAAAAATAAAACAGGGGTGTAGCTCAGAGGTAGAATACCCCTGGGTTCAATTCCCAGTACCAATAAATAAAATAAAATATAAAAGTTCATATGATCAGAGCTCTGACAACTAACAGCCAGATTTCCTAGGAGTTTTATTTTATTTATTTTTATTTTTTATTTTTTGCGGACCGGGGATTGAACCCAGGGGCGTTCTACCTCCGCGCTATACCCCCGGCCCTCTTTTTTATACTTTATTTTGAAACCGGGTCTCATGAAGTTGCGGAAGCCTCACTAAGTAGAGAGAGAGAGAGAAAGAGAGAGACAGGGAGAGAGCTGAGGCTGGCTGCGAACCCGGATTCTCCGTCTCCGCCTCCCAAAGTACTAGGATTATAAGCGTGCGCCACCACGCCCGCCCGGCCTTCCTAGGAGTTTTAGAGGATTTCCAGTAAGCCTGTTTTCACCACACTGAGCACCTGCTGTTTGTGGGTTGAATATGGAGTTTGGGGAGGAAGTGGATGGAATACCTACTTTTAAAGACCAAAGGATTAAAATCTGTCCTTACTACTCTAGTGTCTGGCTTTGTCTATCTTGGACAAGGTTCACCAGTTTGACTTAAGATGCTGCTTCCAACTTCAGCTTTGGAGTCACACTGAAAAGGTTGGCACTGAAATTTATTTCACTCCTAAAGTCTCAGTGGAATGTCTCTGCTGCTTAAGACATGGGTAAGGGATTTTTTTTTTTTTTGGTACTGGGGATTGAACCCAGGGATATTCTACCTTCGAGCTACACCCTCACTACCCTCCCTTTTTGGAGCTACACCCCCCAGCCTGATTTTATTATTTTTTATTTTGAAACAGGGTCTTACTAAGTTGTAGAGCCCCTCTAAATTGCTGAGGCTGTGATCCTGTCTCCGCCTCCCAAGTACTGGGATTACAAGCGTGTGCTACCAAGCCCCCCTCCCCCGTTTTTTAAATTTTCTTTTGAAATAGAGTCTCGCTAAATTGCTGAGGCTGGCCTCGAACTTGTGATCCTCCTGTCTCAGCCTCCTAAGTACTGGGATTACAAGCTTGCGCCACCACACCCATCTGGGTAAGGGATTTTTTTTTGTGTGTGTGTGTGTGTGGGGGGTACTGGGGATTGAACCCAGGGGCATTCTACCTACCTTTGAGCTACACCCCCTGCCCTTTTTTATTTTTTGTTTTGAAACAGGGTCTCGCTAAATTTCTGAGAATCTTGTTACTTGCTGAGGCTAGTCTCAAACCTGCGATCCTCCTACCTCAGACTGGGATTAGAGGCATGCGCCACCATGCCTGGCTCCTATTTTATTTTGAAACAGCGTCTCACTAAGTTGCTGGGGCTGCCCTCGGAGTGAGACCCTCCGGTCTCTGCCTCTAAAGTACTGGGATAGCCGCAACTTAGACCCTGTTTCAAAATAGAGTAAAAAATAGGGCTGGGGGTGTAGCTCGGAGGTAGAATGCCCCTGGATTCAATCCCCAGAACTGCAAAAAAAAAAAAAAAAAAAAAAAAGAAGTACTGGGATTACAGGCGTGCACCACCGCGCCCGGCTTTTATGTGGATTTTTTCATAATGACCCAAAAGGGACTTGAGAATCGCGGAGTCCTCGCTCAGGGTCAGTGTCTCGCAGTCCCCCGCCTCATACCCACCCTGACAACCTCCCCTCCTCGAATCGAGTACCAGAATACTTAATTTTATTCCAAACTCTACTGGGACGCGCCGCGATGCGTCCTTGGCCAATTCCAAAAGCCCGAGTGAGTCCCCACCCACGATGACATACCTTCTTCGGACCTGACCTCATCAACATGGCCGCCGGAAGTGGCGGCAGGAAGAAGAAAAGTGTGACACCGAAGGGTCACTTCCGCTTCCGCCAGCGCAAGCGCTTTCATTTCTTTTTTGCTACGGTGACTAAGATGGATCCGCTTTTGGAGTCGCGGTCCGGCCATTGGGCCGGGGGTCCGGTCCCGGGGCAGTTTTACCGCGTCCCGTCCACTCCCGGATCCTCCATGGATCCGGCGTCGGCACTCTACGGGGCTCCGATCACGCGGACCCAGTAAGTTCTGGCGCCTGAGCCTGCGCAGGGGAGGACCGTGTGTGGCCTGGTGTCGCCGGCCGGTTCCGAGAGCCCGGGCGGGCGAGGGCAGGGGTGGCCCGGGCAGAGCCCCGGCGAAGGCGGAACAACAGAAGGAGCCGCCATCGAAAAGCAGGAGTGGAGCCGGGCGTGGTGGCGCACGCTTGTAATCCTAGGACTTGGGAGGCTGAGACAGGAGGATCGCAGGTTCGAGGACAGCCTCAGCAAGTAGTGAGACTCCCAGCAACCTAGCGAGACCCTGTTTCAAAATAAAAAATAAAATAGGGCTCGGAGACAGAATGCCCCTGGATTCAATCCCCAGTACCAAGAAAAGATAAAGAAAAAGAAAAGCAGGAGTGGAACCCGAGGCCGGGAAAGAGGGCTCAGGCCGCAGCCCCGCCCGGCCGGAGCCAGAGACAAACCTGTCCCTGTCCCTCTTCAGGAACCCCATGGTGACCGGGACCTCGGTCCTCGGCGTCAAGTTTGAAGGCGGAGTGGTGATCGCCGCCGACATGCTGGGCTCTTACGGTTCCCTGGCACGTTTCCGCAACATCTCTCGCATCATGCGAGTCAACAACAGCACCATGCTCGGCGCCTCGGGAGATTACGCTGATTTCCAGTATTTGAAGCAAGTCCTCGGCCAGATGGTGTAAGTCGGGAGAGGAATCCCCTGTTGTCATTCCCTTGGATGGCGCGGGGGACCGTGAGGCCGCAGCGGAGGTTTGGGAGAATTGTCGGGGGTGGAAAATGTGATCGTGGTGGCAATAGTTTTGGGCATTTCAGGGTGCAATGTTGGTTACATTGTGATAACTTATGAGGGTGGGCGGAGGTCCAGACTTCCGTTAACCTTTTCTCGCAACCAATTCCTTTTAAGGATTGATGAGGAGCTGTTGGGAGATGGACACAGCTATAGTCCTAGAGCTATTCATTCGTGGCTGACCAGGGCCATGTACAGCCGCCGCTCCAAGATGAACCCTCTGTGGAACACCATGGTCATTGGAGGCTATGCCGATGGAGAGAGGTTGATTTGAATACCCATAATGCCCTTGAACACCCAACCTAGTACCTGTGTAGTGTCTTTTCTGTCTCCTTCCCCAGTGAACCTTTTAACCAGACCCCGTGAACCCATTCTTCAGCTAAGAAACTTAAAATTAAAGGAGTTCTTTGATCCATTGTATCCTTAGCTTCCTTGGTTACGTGGACATGCTTGGTGTAGCATATGAAGCCCCTTCTCTGGCCACTGGATACGGTGCATACTTGGCTCAAGTAAGTAGTGGGGCTGAGGTGGGAGAGGGTCAAAAGGAAATGCAGGGTTAGTCGTTGTCTGCCCTTTTTTCTTCTGGAATTCTGACAAGGGATGAACTGGGATCCCAGCCCGTGGGCACCTTGTTTTCTTTGTGTCTGGAGGCTGTCAGTATGGCACCTAGATTCCAGTGACAAGGTGGCATGTCTGAGAGTCAGTAGTCAAATGAACAGAGTGGATGCCTTAGAAGTTCCCTTTCAGTGGGGTCCTAGTAAGGTGGCGCATACCTGCAATCCCAGCACTCGGGAGGCTGAGACAGAACCACAGGTTCAAGGCCAGTGCTGGTAACTTATGGAGACCTTGTTTCAAAATAAAAACAGCTGGGGATATAGCTCAGAGGTAGAATGCCCCTGGGTTCAATCCCCAGTAACCCCTCCCCCCAAAAAAGAGGGTCTTAATAAGCACTTCATTCTTGTGAGACAGTAGTTGGAAATCATTTCACTCATTTTTGTTTCTTGTTTACACTGTGGGTGAGAGACAAATAGCCTTTTACTCTGCCTGATACCTCCCATGTTCTTTCCCCCAATCTCCCTAGCCTCTTCTTAGAGAAATTCTGGAGAAGCAGCCAGTACTGAGCCAGACAGAGGCCCGGGAGCTAGTGGAACGCTGCATGCGAGTGCTGTACTACCGAGATGCCCGCTCTTACAACCGGGTGAGCAGTGGAGGGAAGACAAAACATTCTGGGAGCCCGTCCCTGGGTCTCTATGATTGTAGAACAGATTGCATCACTTTTGTGACTCCTATTTTCAGACTGGGAGAGGGGGAAAGATCCAATACTTGATCTTTGACCAGGCCCCGGGACTTCAAGGGTGGGCATTTTCATTGAAAACTGTTTTCTTTCAGTTTCAAATCGCCACTGTAACTGAAAAAGGTGTTGAAATAGAGGGACCTCTGTCTGCAGAGACCAACTGGGATATCGCCCACATGATCAGGTGACTGAATCTAAATGTACAGTTGAAAAAAAGGTAGTAGAGCTGGGCGTGGTGGCGCAGGCTTGCAATCCCAGTACTTGGGAGGCTGAGACAGGAGGATTGCAAGTTTGTGGCCAGCCTCAGCTACTTAGTGAGATACTGTTTCAAAGTAAAGAATAAAAAATAGGGCTGGGAGTGTAGCTTGGAGGTAGAATGCCCCTGGGCTCAATCCTTGATACCGTAGACAACAACAAAAAAAAGGTAGTAGAATAGTTCAGAGCTCTCTTGGCTTGCTCTAAGCTGGGCTTTTCTGGAAGGCTCCACCAGAAAAATATTCTGAGAGGGTTTTGGTTGGAGGGTAGAGCTGCTTTTAGGAATTGATGTCTTATACTTCACAGTTTTTTTTATGCTCTTTTCCTTTAGTGGTTTTGAATGAAATACAGATGCATTATCCAGAATTGAAGACGTGCCCTTTTCACTTTGGACTTGTCTTGTTCAAAGATAAACTTTTCTTTTGTAAAATAAATCAGTCTTTCAAAGTACTTGTTGAGTGGTTTTATTCTGGGTCACACCAAGGGCTAACCTATCGAGGGCTGCCGTATGTGATCTCTGCCTGGTCCTAGAACCCTCAGGCTCTTTTAGCAAGTAGAAAATTCTCCACATGACCATACAGAAGACCCACACCTGTCTTCATTTGGGGCTAATACTACAGGCAGCTTCATGTAGAGGCCAGACTTGGTCTTCTGGCTTTTTTTGGTGTATGTGGCACTGGGGATTGAACCCAGGGGCATTCTACCTCTGAGCTACACCCCCAGCCCTATTTTATTTTTATTTGGAAGTAGGTTCTCACAAAGTTGTGGAGGGCCTAAGTAGCTGAAGCTGGCTGCGAACCTGTGATCCTCATCTTAGCCTCCCAAATACTGGGATTACAAGCGTGCGCCACCACACCTAGCATTGGCTTTTGTGTTTAAAATTTTTAAGCATTTTCCCCCACTGCACTAGATTCTAAAAAGAATGCAGATTTTTCTGGTTAATGATGGCTACCAATGTGATTTTCATTTAAACACTATTTCCAAAGATAGAAATGCAATATTTAATAGAGCTGCTCTGTGTAAGGTTGCCCTCAGCCTGGAAGTGGCAGCCTCTAACCCATACCCCACACCTGTCCAACCTTACCTTTTATACAGGGAATACTAAGCAACATTTAACCTAAATGTTTATTCTCTAAATTGACTAAAGTTCTAGCACTTCAGAAAACTCACAAGTACTGTGTGTTCATTAAAGTCCTTAGTGTAGCTGTGAGTCAAGTCAGTTGGATTAGCCATGTTTCATCCCTGGAATGGTTTTTAAACCTTGAACTTTAAAAATGAACACCCTAAGGCCGGGCGTGGTGGCGCACACCTGTAATCCCAGTACTTGGGAGGCGGAGACCGGAGGATCTGGGTTCGCGGCCAGCCTCAGCTACTTAGTGAGGTCCTCTGCAACTTCGTGAGACCCGGTTTCAAAATAAAGGATAAAAAATAGGGCCGGGGGCGTAGCTCGGAGGTAGAACGCCCCTGGGTTCAATCCCCGGTACAGCAAAAAACAAAACAAAACAACAAAAAAAACACCCTAGGTCACTGGTGTGTATCCTCTCCAAACTTTTTTGTTACTGGGGATCAAACCCAGGGGCATTCTACCTTCGAGCTACGTCCCCAGCCCTATTTTACTTTTATTTTGAAACAGGGTCTTGCTAGGTTGATGAGAGTCTCACTAGTTGCTGAGGCTGTCCTCAAACCTGCAGTCCTCCTGTCTCAGCCTAAGTACTGGGATTTTAGGTTTGCACTACCACACCTGGCTTGACATTTTACCTCCGAGCTACACCCCCAGCCCTATTTTTTTATTTTTACTTGGAAACAGGGTCTCGCTAGGTTGATGAGTCTCACTACTTGCTGGGACTGTCCTTGAACCTATGATCCTGTCTCAGCCTCCCAAGTACTGGGATTATAGGTGTGCACCACCATGCCCGGCTTCCTATTTATTTTGAAACTGAAGTCTTACTACTTGCTGATACTGTCCTCGAACCTGTGATCCTCCTGTCTTAGCTTCCAAGTACTGGGATTACAGGTGTGCGTCACCCCTGGTTCCAAACTGTGTTTTGAGAAAGCAGTATTAGGCAGCAACAAACCAGTAAACTAAGCAAAAGCAAGCCATGAGTTCTTTTGTAGTGCTGGGGATTGAACCCAGAGACATTCTACCTCTGAGCTACACCCCAACCCTATTTTTTATTATTTTTTTGTGGTACTGGGGATGGAATTCAGGGGCATTCTACCTCCAAGCTACACCCCCAGCCATATTTTTTATTCTTTATTTTGAAACAGGATCTCACTAAATTGTGGAGGGCCTCACTAAGTAGCTGAGGCTGGCTGCGTACCCAGATCCTCTGATCTCAGCCTCCCAAGAACTGGGATTACAAGCGTGTGCCACCACGCCCAGCTATTTTTTATTTTAAAACAGGGTCTTGCCGGGCATGGTGGCACACGCTTGTAATCCCAGTACTTTGGGAGGCGGAGACCGGAGGATCCGAGTTCACGGCCAGTCTCAGCTCTCTCTCTCTCTCTCTCTCTCTACTTAGTGAGGCCCTCCGCAACTTCAACTTCGTGAGACCTGGTTTCAAAATAAAGTATAAAAAAAATAGGGCCGGGGTATAGCGTGGAGGTAGAACGCCCCCTGCGTTCAATCCCTGGTACTGCAAAATAAATAAATAAAACAGGGTCTCCCTAAGTTGCTGAGGCTGGCTTTAACCTGTGATCCTCCCCTCTCAGCCTCCCAAGTACTGGGATATTAGGCATGTGCCACCATGCCTGGCAAGCCATGAGTTTTCAACTGGAAACTTCCACACATTCAGGCCCAACACAGAAAGTAGTCAATAAATACGTGTTTATTGATTAAACTGAATTATAAAAAAAACAAAACAAAAAAAAACTTCCTTCTATTACTAAGCCATGCAGGCAGAGTCCACAAAGACAACTTCCTGGCCGAAACCCAGCTGGTCACTATTGTATTATGATCTTAGGAAAATGAGCCCATCCAGAAAGTCAGTGTGCAGAGGCCAGGAACCCAGCTCTGCTAAGGCTGTGGCTGCTGCAGAGACTACCAAAGAGTAGGGTTAGGTTGTAGACAGATGTGACCAGTCATAGTTCTTGAACTTTCTCAAAGGCAGAGGGTTGAAAGTCCACAGTCTGTCAATAAAATGGCATCAGGCAAAAAGCCGGGGAAGAGAAGCCCAGGTGGATCCTTGGTTCAGTTCTCAGATGCCCCCGATTGACAAAGCTGGCAGAGCCGTTCTGGGAGGGACTGTTCCAGTTCACTATATTATAGTGTGCTGGGGGTTAAAAAACAAAAACGGGGCAGGGAGAGAAATAGGTGGTAACAAATGTCACACCTGTACCACCAAGGCCTGTCACATCTTGAGCATATCCCAGTCTGTGAAAGCCTATTAAACAGGGTCACCTAGAAAAAAACACAGTTTATAAATCCATTTCCCCTCATTTATTAAATGCTCCACTTATGTACATTTTAAAGATGAACCATTTACAAGCTTGTGCAGGTTGCCTCCTTGGCTCACAGGAGGGACGCGTTGCTGAAAGCCTTGGGGTGGACAGAAGAGTGGTGTAGCTGCGGGGAAGGTGGACTTGGGTTTTTGCTCCTTTTCTCTGAATGGTACAGTACGTTTTGGTTTATAACCATGAGTACAGTTATCTTTCTTAAAAAATCCCTCATGCAAATTGTAGAAAAAATTTCCTTTTCTTGAAGCTGGCAGTGAAAAATAAAGATTCATGTCTTTTTCTTTGTGCACACCCCGTTTCTTCTTCGTGTCAGATTCTTTAAGCATTAAGAGGAATGGGGGAAGTCACAGGGTTAAGAGGATTTCAACAAGTGGTCTGTCTTTTCTTTTTAAAGTTCAACACTCAGCATTTGCACAATGGCTCCTGGCTGCAGGACCCGTGATCTCTTGAACAGGCACGCTGTCCACTTAATAGAATCAAGTTCCACGCAGGGACCGCCCTGGGGCTTGCAGGATGAAGACTCAAACTGGGATGGCTTCCACCCTAGCACTGTTTGACCACCTCAGTACCTCTTGCCTGCTAATGACACATGTATGATCCTTTCTCCAGGGTGATGATGGTGTGCGAATGGGGAAGGGGCCAAGGATCGCAAGTGCAAAGAATACTGTTTTTGTCATGTTTTTGTTGAAGGGAGGGTGGTGAGGAAAAGACAAATCTATTCATCATTCTGAATGAGTAAAGGTGGTTTCATGCATTTTTAAAGCCACAATTTTATGTCTAGAGTTGCTATAGAAACCAACATCTCTGGAGAGGGAAGGAAAGGAGAAGGAAGAGAGAGTTCAGTGGGATTTTTTTCCATTTTCATTTTTATATAAAAGTGTTAAGACCACAATGAAAAAAGTTTTTTATCCATATATATAATAAACCAGTTTGTGAGCTACATATTTTTGTCTTTCCCGTCTTCAGAAATGTTCTCACATTGACAATGGTTATTAGATAGCATCATGCCCAAAGACACCGGCCACACAGTAAAACAAACAGCCCAGAAGTACTATGATACAATTGAGGTAAAAGGGGAACAAAACGATTCAACATTCGCCCACAAAGGATTTTTTTTCATTTTCTTGATTTTGTCAGAAAAATACCAAACACAGTGATTTAAATTTAAAAAAAAAGTCACAAAAACCTGTTTTTAGCAGAAGTGAATGAGCAACGGGCCAGCTCCTCGGCTCAGACATGATCGCTACTGATTTTCTTAAGAATCCACAAGTTCACAGGGAAGTATAAGTCAACGTCAGGAGGAGTGGTGCATAAAATTAAAAATATAAACCAAGTACCCCACCTGGTTATACCCTTTTTCCCTAAAGCCCTTGCCCCTCCCTGACGCTCCCACCCCACTCCACACGCTCTCACGACCCCAACACTCAAATCTCCATCAGATCTAGGTCGGCCTCTTCAAAGCCATAGAAGGACTCGGTCTCACTCTCCCCCTCGAAGAGCTGGTGCAGGCTTTCGGGCTCGACTGTCTCTTCGGGAGATGACCGGGGCCGGGGAGTGGAGGCTGAGGGCTCCTCGGACTGTTCTCCGCTCAGCTTCAGCTGCTCCTCTAGGGAGGCGATGAGCTCCTCCTGCATGTCAGCATTGCGGGCAGGTGAGTTAACGTTGCCGTCTGGGCCGGGCAGAACGCTAGCCACAAGGAAGGACCGCTGAACTAGCTCCGGGCAGTCCCCGATGACGCTCAGCACCTCACCCAGCCAGACCAGCACCAGCTGAAGCAGGACGTCAGAATCGCACGCAGTGTCTGCCATTTCCCGAGCCTGCTCCTTCCACTTTTTGTGTAGGAAGTTCTTGACAGTTCGTTTGATGCATACGTCTAATGGCTGGATTTTGGAGCTACAGCCTGCCGGGACCACTGCAGGCAAAGTGCTAGAGGCACTCAGCATGGCCAGTACCTCTTCTGACAAGTGGGTGCGATGGCAGTCCATCACGAGCATGCCCTTGCTGCGCTGGCAAGCCGTGTGCTTCTGCCACACGCGAGTGGACCACAGCTCCATGATCTCATCATCACTGTAGCCGCTCTCCTTCGCCTCTAGTAATATGGAGTCCGGCACGTTAGCAGGCTGATCCACTTGTCCTCGGTAGAAGACCAGGGTGGGAAGGACAGTGCCATCTGCCAGAATGGCCAGCACTACGTCACACCAAGGTTCCCCCGTGCCAACTGTCTGCAGGGCATTCTCCTTGCGGTCATCACTGCTCAGCACTTCTGCATCCAGGAACAGGGAGACCTCATCGACAGCCACGATCATGGACAAGGGTAAGTCCTGGTTGTGAATCTGCCGCTGCACAAACTCGATGAAGAGTCCTGCATTCTCTGCCACGTCCTTTGGCAGGGTGTGGGCCACGGCTCTCCGGGCGTGGGGAGTCAGGTGGTGCCGCAGCATGAAGCGCACGGCCCACTCATAGGAGATCTTAAACCCCCCCTCCAAAGAGCGTCCTATTTTGGTGGCCTTCTGGAACAAGGTCTCCTCATTTACAGGTAGCTGTTGCTCTCGCTGGGTCAGTACCCACTCGGCCAGTTTCTCTTCTGCCTCAAAGCTTAGATATTTGCCCTCTAGATTCTCCCCCTGGGAGGCCTGGAAACGACGAAGCCAACGCCGGATCCGCCGCTGAGGGTTCCGGAAGTGTTCGGCTGCCTGTTCTGTGTTGCAGCACAGGGCAAACAGCACGACCCGCAGCTTCTTCACAGACAGCTGCTCCTTCTTGCCAGCCCCACCGCTGCCTCCGCCACCTGATGCCAGCTCAGGTTCCTGGGTGGCCGGGCTCCCTTCTTCCTGGTCATCAACATTCAGACACTCGGCCCCCTCTGTGGTCAAGGGTGGGAGGGCCAAAGGCTGCGGGTGAATGGGGGTCGGGGGTGGGGTTGCGGCTGAGGCTGGTGACGGGAGTGCCTGGGCCATGGGGACGGGTGGCTCTTCAGGCTCCGCCAGGGCGGCCCCCGTAGATTTCACAGTGGCAGCAGCTTTGTTGGGAGGGAAGGAAGGAGGAGGGTACATGTTCTTCAAGTTCCGGTCGTGCAGGCGGTCACGAGTCTGGCCATGCCTAAAGTGGTCGGGTTAGGGAGCAGAGAAAGGAGAAGACCAGTTAAACTGGGGAATTTCAATAGTAATTATAATAGCAAACATACTACAAGACAGAAATTAAATCATGAAGTGAGAGTTTGTTACCTTGAGTGAGATATCCAAGTGAGTCCTAGGGAAAAAGAGACAATAAAAATATGTCAGCTCAGGGAAGAAAGGAGCCCTCCAAAACCAGTGTCCTGGGACTTCACCCACTACATACACTTCACAGGGGCCGACCCGCCCAGTCCCATGTAAATATCAGAGTGGAGTGCTTCCCATTTGGTGTAGACCTGGCCAGTGGGCGGGTGAGCCCGAGAAGGATGCTCCCGACACGTGGTCTGACATGGCTCCTTCTTGTCCTGTGACCCCCGTCTACTCACCCCGCGGCAGGATGCTGCTGGATCTGTGAGAGGGGTTGAACACCAGATGCTTGGCCATGGCGTCTCCCATAGAGGTAACGAAGGCGCACGAAGTGCAGGCCAGCTTGTTTCCACTAGGAAAGAAGAGCCAAGAGCGCGTGAGGCGAGGCCAGCACGGACACCAGGGAAGTCAAACCGAGGCTTCTGAAAGAAAAGGAGCACCCTGCCGCTCCTTCCTCTAACGTCAATTCACAGAACCACCCCCAAAATAACTGAAAGGTCCTCATGTAAAAACCTGAAACAGTAAGACAGTACCAGTAAGTCTTTCATTACCTCACAGAGTTTTTAAACAAAGCCAAATACTTGGGGCTCTTCCGTGGAACGTGATTGCTGTGAGAGACAAAGAAGAAACGAATGAGTGATGGGGTTCTGCGGCCAAGCTGGCAAGCACCCGCCAACGACCGTGTCCAACAAAAGACGGCCTCTTCAATCCATCCTCGAACCACTCCCGTGTTTTCTATCACCATGCTTTTTTTTTTTGCAGTACTGGGGATTGAACCCAGGGGCATTCTACCTCTGAGCTACACCCCCAGCCCTATTTTTTATTCTTTATTTGGAAACAGTGTCTCACTAAGTTGTGGAGGGCCTCACTAAGTAGCTGAGGCTGGCCGCGAACCCGGATCCTCCGTTCTCCGCCTCCCAAGTACTGGGATTACAAGCGTGCACCACCACGCCCGGCTTCCCAGCCCTATTTTTTATTCTTTTATTTATTTACCCAGGGGCATTCTACCTCTGAGCTACACCTCCGGCCCTATTTTTCATACTTTATTTTGAAACCGGGTCTCACGAGGTTGCGGAGGGCCTCACTAAGTAGCTGAGGCTGGCCGCGAACCCGGATCCTCCGGTCTCTGCCTCCTAAAGTACTGAATTACAAACGTGCACCCCCACGCCTGGCTATTCTTTTATTTTGAAATAGGGTCTCACTAAGTTGTGGAGGACCTCACTAAGTAGCTGAGGCTGGCCACAAACCCGGATCCTCCGGTCTCAGCCTCCCAAGTACTGGGATTACAAGTGTGCGCCACCATGCCCGGCTCCGGCTGAGTATTTTTAACAAACTTCTATCTAATGCTGCTAGTCCTTGGACCATACTCTGACTAGTAAGGTTGTAGGGAACAGAAACAGACCGTCAAAGCCAAATGAATACAGCTGTGGCCCTGTCCTGCTAGGGGATGCATGAACAGCTCTACGTGCTGCAGGGGGGGAGCAAGCTGAGTGCTGGAGAATCTGAACTCCGAGCAGAAACACTGGTTTTCATCGTGACTTACTTGATCATGTGGTTGGCATAAGCTCGAGAGCAGCAGGTGCTATAGCGACACAGGGAGCAGTGTACATAAGTAGGGAAGTGATTAGGGAAATCTGGGATCTCAAAGCTGCACTCCAGACAGGTCTGCCGGCCCATGACACTCCTGTCAAAAAAAAGAAAGTAAAATAAAAATTCTCATTACTGTCTCAGGTATCTCCAATTGCGGGACTCTGGACAAGTGGCTCTGCTAACATGACGTTATTACACTGCTCCCAGGCGTGAGCTTGCACGCAGCCCGCCCACCCCACAGTCAACGGGAGGCACTGACATCTTCCTAACGGCTCTCTTCTGGACGTTGCGCTGGACGGGGGGATAGAGGAAGACAGGCAGAGGGTCCGCTGAGGAGGCCAACGGGGCTGCCTCCTGCAAGGCGCTGGGAGGTGTGTCATTCGAGGACACAGGAACAGTTCGTGGCTGTCCTCGGGAAGCCCGGATTGTCACCTGAGAGTCAAGGGAAGGAACAATTACATACCACCCACAGTAAGTAAACCTTAGAACACTGACAATCTCCACCCCTCCACTCCCAGGCCTGTAGAGGAGACTCCCGCCAGCTCTTTACCTTGGTGCCTGGTTTCAAGCCCTCCAGCTGCTTGGGTTTACGGAAGGTTTTATGGTGCTGGAGCTTGTGTTCAATTTTGTCCTTGGCAAAGAGAAACTGCAGCCGGCACTTGTTGCAGTGATAAACATTTCTCTTCTGAAGGGGGAAAAAGAGAAACAGGAATTCCTTAAAGGTTCCCAACGAAGTGTCCACCTTTGTGTTGATAATTTAAGAGAATAAGAAAGAAATGCACAATGTAACCAAGAAACCTATCCTAGAGGCCCATCATCTCTCATGCTCTCAAAGAAAGGTGGGGTCAAGGCCAGGACGAGCGGCCCTCCAAACCCCATTCTTGACTTGTCCTCTAAGCTGTGCGTCCCTACATTTATTTTTACATTGCAGACAGCACTACCTACTCCTGTAGTCTTCTGTTGATTGTTTTAAAGACAATAAAATGTACATGGTAAAAAACAAAACAAAAACCTCCTCACACTTTTCTACACTCTTTCATGTTCCAAGTTTGGCTTTTACTCTGACCCTTAGCCCTTCAAAGAGCTCGTTACCAGCTTCCTGAATATCTTTTCATGGACAGTCTATGCATTTAACCATAAAATAACCACATTCGTATCTGATCACCACCTCCCTGGTTTTCTTTCTCTTAACATAAATGATAATACTTGTCTATATCTTGCTGTTTTTCTTAACGCTTCAATATACAGAGATATGTCTCATGAGACCATTTTGAGGATTTAGTCTAGTACTGAAGTCCTTCAAAAATAGGACTTGCATCTATGATTTTCTTTGGTAGGATAGTAAGGAGATGTAACATCAGGCTGAGTTACAAGTGACAAGTTCCATGCCCCTGTTTGGAAATTCATTTGTGGTGGGTTATCAGAAGTCACTGCTGTGCAAGAAGGAGTGTGAGCAAAGGGGGTGCTTCCAGCCGGGCGTGATGGCGCACGCTTGTAATCCCAGTACTTGGGAGGCAGAGACCTGAGGATCCGGGTTCCTGGCCAGCCTCAGCTACTTAGTGAGGCCCTCCGCAACTTCGTGAGACCTGGTTTCAAAATAAAGGATAAAAAATAGGGCTGGGGGTGTAGCTTGGAGGTAAAACACCCCTGGGTTCAATCCCTGGTACTGCAAAAAAAAAAAAAAAAGGGGTGCTTTCAAGTCATGGCATGAACATGTATGTGCACATATGTGTGAACACTAAGCACACAGGCACCCATCAGGTTCTCCATTTTGTATTCTCTTATATACCTTCACTCTTCCTCCTGGTTCCCTTCTTGTAGCATTTTGAAACAAGGTCCTATCTATCCCATCTTTCAAAAAAAATATTAACAAAAGCAACAACATGAAACTCTCCCTCACTCTTTATTGCCCCTGATCTACCTCTTTCCCCTTCATAAACAAACTTCTTTAAATAAGTTATGTCTATTTCCTTCCCTCTCACTTGTTTCTCTTGCTGAAATCTGCCTCTACCCTACCGACCAACAAAATCGCTCTTATCAGCATTGCTAAACTAATGGCCTGCTGCTCAGTTTTCTATCTTGCTTGACACCTTTCTGCAACATGAAACATTCTGAGGATCGCAGGTTCTAGGCCAGCCTCAGCAATTTAGCAAGATCCTGTTTAAAAATAAAAATAAATAAATAAATAAATAAATAAATGAATCAAAAGTGCTGGGGGTATAGCTGGGACTTAGAATGCCCCTGGGTTCAATTCCAAGTACCAAGAAAAAAAACAGTTTAGAATCTATTGGATTTATATAATAATGATCTCCAAATATTCCAATCACCTAAGACAGAATCTTAAGTACTATTCATAACTACTCCCTTATTACTTTCACCTAGTCCATCTCTAAATCATAAGCACCACATACCTCCTCAGCATCTCAACTCAATCCTCTTTTTCTTTATTTCAAAAGCCAATAACCTAGCCAGGTGTGGTGGCACACGCCTGTAACCCCAGTACTTGGGATATTGAGACAGAAGGATCGCAGGTCCAAAGCCAGTCTCAGCAACTTAGTGAGACCCTGTTTCCAAATAAAAAATAAAACAGGGCTAACGGCATAGCCTGGAGGCAGAAGGCCCCTGGGTGTTTCATCCCCAGTATCACCAAAAAAAACCCCCCCCCCCAAAAAAAACAGAAAAAAAGCTAATAACCACTATCATCTCTCACTTAAACTTAAAACAAGCCTTCCAGCTCGTCTCCCTAACTCTGGTCTTATTCTCCTCAGGGCAGCCAGTGTAAAACCTTAACTAAAAGCAAATTGGAATACATCACTCCAGGGGTAAGCCTGTCTAATGGCTGGCTGGCTTCCTAGGGATTCAGATTCATGTTTTTTTTTTTTTTTTTGCGGTACTGGGGATTGAACCCAGGGGCATTCTACCTCCAAGCTACACCCTCAGCCCTATTTTTTATTCTTTATTTTGAAACAGGGTCTCACTAAGTTGTGGAGAGCCTCACTAAGTAGCTGAGGTTGGCTGCGAGCCCAGATCTTCCTGTCTCAGCCTCTCAAGTACTGGGATTACAAGAGTGCGCCATCACGCCCGGCCTGATTCCCGGCCTGATTCGTGTCTTAAAAGATGCCCCCATGAGTTGTCGTGTCTAACCTCCAACCCCTACATTATATCCAACAATCTACACTGAACACCGCTCAGTTTCCCGAGCCTCCACAGTCTCCGGCACACTGTTCTGTCCTATTTTATCTGGCTCATTCTTACACGGGGCAAAGTGTCACACAGCTGTAATCCTAGTGCTTGGGAGGCTGAGACAGGAAGATTGCAGGTTCGAGGCCAGCCTCAGGAACTTATCTAGCTTATTCTTATTCATCCTTCAGGTATTGAATACCACTTCTTCTGGGAGCCTCACTAGATTCCCAGAATAAATATACTCTGTAGTTTCTATACCCTGTATGTTCCCCTAACACAACATTCTTTGGGTTTTATTTTACAGTTTTGTTTATCATTAAATCTCTATCACTTAGCCTAGTGCATGGCATGTAACTGAAATTCAATAAACTTTTGCAAACACATGTACATTATCTTTTCTACCATCATTATTTGCATAGCTTAGCTCCAGCATCCATAAGTTAAACAACTGAAACTAGAGGAATTGCTTGGTGCTTGGTACCTGGTGCCTCATGTAATGCTGCTGGAATGCATTGCCATTTTTGAAAACCTTCAGGCAGTAAGGGCAGAGCAGATGTCGGGTATCCTCGTGGATCATCCGAAAATGGACATCTACCTCAGAGTAGAGTGAGGAGCGATACTGACACACCTAAGTCACACAAGAGGGAAAATGAGGCTAAGAGTGGAGTGAACAACTGAGGCCTTAAAAAAGAGTGAGCAATAAAAATTTTTAAATATGGGGAAAAATTTTTCCTAAATGCATAGAAATTATTTTTCTGATTTTGCAATGCAGATCTATGTCTGTGGTGAATTCAGCTGAGACTTAAGATAAAATCAGGGAAGGACTGAATGTCTGAGAACAATCCATATTCTATAATTAAGGACTGAAGCTCTCTCTGTCCACCTCCAAAGGCGAGTTCAGGACAGAACTTAGTACATACATAAACTCTCGTGGCACATACATATGCTGCCCGACTAGGTAAGTGTTATACTGGTGGTTGTTTTCTTTTTTTTTTTCGGTACCGGGGATTGAACCCAGGGGCATTCTACCTCTGAGCTACACCCCCGGCCCTATTTTTTTTTTTATAGTTTATTTTGAAACCGGGCCTCACTAAGTAGCTGAGGCTGGGTGCGAACCCGGATCCTCCGGTTTCCGCCTCCCAAGTACTGGGATTACAAGCGTGTGCCACCACGCCCGGCGGTTGTCTTCTTTTATGTTTTTCTCCTACATGAAAAATCCTGAAGAAGCCGGGCGTGGTGGCGCACGCTTGTAATCCCAGTACTTTGGGAGGCGGAGACTGGAGGATCCGGGTTCGTGGCCAGCCTCAGCTCTCTCTCTCTCTCTCTCTCTCTTGCTCGCTCGCTCTCTCTCTCTCTACCTAGTGAGGCCCTCCGCAACTTCGTGAGACCCGGTTTCAAAATAAAGTATAAAAAATAGGGCCGGGGGCGTAGCGCGGAGAACGCCCCTGCGTTCAATCCCCAGTACCGAAAAAAAAAAAATCCTGAAGACAGAAAGTGTATTTATTATGTATTTGCACTGGGGATAGAACTCAGGGGCATTCTAGCTCTGAGCTATACCCCCAGCTGCTGTTTTATTTTTTATTTTGAAACAGGGTCTCACTAAGTTGCAGAGGGCCTCGCTAAGTTGCTGAGGCTGGCCTTGAAACCTGTGATCCTCCTGTCTCAGCCTCCCAAGTACTGGGATTACAGGCATGCATCACCACGCCTGGCTAGAAAGTGTATTTGTTATTTCTTCTACACTTCTTCGATGTTCCCAGTGTGTGCAGTAGGTATTTAGCAATATTCATTGGTAAGTTCTCTACATTCAGCCTGAGAGCAAATGGCTAATGGCCCAGAGGAGAAGGCAGTACCTGACAGACATAAGGCATCTCTCCGGGCTTATGTGTATCCTTCATGTGCTGGAGAAACAGGGGCTCACTCTCAAACGCCCACTCACAGATCTTGCACTTGGCTGTAAAAAGAAAATAATCAGAAAATAAGACCAAAGTCCTCATAATCTTTTCTCTGACTCCTGTATTTTCATTTTTAAGTCAGTAAATCACAGTTTCCTTCTATTCTTTCTTTAAAATGGTTCTGGCCTTAACATTTGTGTTGCTGGTAACAACTAACCTATGTCCCTAGCTTGTATTTCTTACCAAAGCTCCACTAGATTTTGATCTATTTTTTTTTTTTTGTGGTACTTTGGATTGAACCTAGGGGCATTCTACTTCTGAGCTACACCCCAACCCTTTTTATTTTGAAACAGGTTCTCCCTAAAGTGCTGAAGGCCTTACCAAATTGCTAAGACTGGCCTCCTTATTGAGGTGGGAATAATGGTGCCAGGAGGAACAATGTTGGAATCTTTGAAAAAAATGCAGTTTAGGAGCCAGGCATGGTGGTGCATGTCTGCAATCCCAGTACTTGGGAGACTGAGAAAGGATAGCAGGTTCAAGGACAGCCTCAGCACCTTAGCGAGAACCTGTTTCAAAATAAAAAATAAAAAGGGCTGGGGGTGTAGCTCAGAGGTAGAATGCCCCTGGGTTCAATCCCAAGTACCAAAAAATGGATTATGGCCTGGCCTGGGGGTATAGCTCAGTGGTAGAGCACTTCCACAAGGCCCTGGGTTCAATTGCCAACAGTGAAACAAAACAAAACAAAGACTACGAAACAGCACCAAGCTGTTTACAGGCTCCTTAAAGTCACTTGCTGCCCCTTAAATAAGTGTGAAAAAAAATAGAATGCTATCACTAACATTACACTGTTAATCACAATTAAAGATGATAAACTACTGAAATTTTGGAAACAACTTGGGAAATTTAAAAGTGGACTATGTATTAGATGACAGTAAGGTTTTTTTTGTTTGTTTTTTTGTGGTACTGGGGGACTGAACCCAGGGGCATTTTACCTCTGAGCTACATCCCAGCCCTATTTTTTAATTCTTTATTTTGAAACCGGGTCTCGCTAAGTTGTGGAGGGCCTCACTAAGTAGCTGAGGCTGGCTGTGAACCCGGATTCTCCAGTCTCAGCCTCCCAAATACTGGGATTATGAGCGTGTGCCACCACGCCCAGCTGATAGTAAGGTTTTATGATTATTTTTGCTAGATTTTATTTTTGTGTGTGTGGTATTGGGGATTGAACCCAGGGGTGTGGTACCTCTGCAGCCGGCAGAAATTTTAAGTCATAAGAGACTTAAAAATTAAAATTATTCTGAATAACAGAATGGGAACCCAGGAGAAAATAACCAAGGACAATCTGCACTGTTTCTTTTCAATGAGAAAAAACTTATTTCTCTTATGTAGAATTCATATATAAATGGAATGACAAAAATGTACCCACCGGATCCTGTCTAAAAATGTGCTAGGAGGCTGGGATGTAGCTCAGTATTAGAACACTTGCCTAGCATGCACAAGGCCCTTGGTTCAATGCCTAGCAGCACTGTAAGAAAAAATAAAAATAAAAGATCTAGGTGTTTTCACTGGGAGGTGCAGGTGAATTATCCTAGCTTCATATCACTGACAGTAAAGAATTTGGGGTCTTACCAAGTTGGCTACCCTGGCATCACACTATTGTGTCATGACGATTTGATTCTAATACCCATTCTACTCCCAAATGATTAGTTCAAACATCCACTGTCTAATATGGAAGCCACCAGGAACATGCAGCTAGTAAACACTTGAAACGTGTGAGTCAAAACTGAGATCTGTACTTCAAAAAGTGTTCTTTAGCCAAGCATGGTGGTGCATACCTGCAATCCCAGTACATGGGAGGCCGAGATAGGATGATTACAAGTTTGAGGCCAGCCTCAGCCAGCCTTATCAACACCCTGTTTCAGAATTTTACAAAAAGGGCTGGGGGTACAGTTTAGTGGTAGAGCAACCCTGGGTTCAATCCCCAGGACCACCAAAAAAAAAAAAGCAAAGAATTTAATATTAAATATCTTAATTTTTTTTTGCGGTACTAGGGATTGAACCCAGGGGCATTCTAGCTACAAGCTCCACCCCCAGCCCTATTTTTTATTCTTTATTTTGAAACAGGGTCTCACTAAGTTGCGGAGGGCCTCAGTAAGTAGCTGAAGTTGGCCGCGAACCCAGATCCTCTGGTCTCAGCCTCCCAAGTACTGGGATTACAAGCGTGCGCCACCACGCCCGGCTAAATATCCTAATTTTAAATTTTGATTACATATTGAAATTATTATAATTTGGAAATATTGAACTAAAATTACCTGGTTTTTAAATTTTTTATTCTAAGTGACTACTAAAAAAATAAAATTAGCTATGCAGTTCAAATTATATTTCCTTTTTTTTGTGGTACTAGGGATTGAACCCAGGAGCATTCTATCTCTGAGCTATACTCCCAGCTTTATTTTTTTTATTTTGAAATAGGGTCTCACTAAGTTGCAGACGGCCTCATTAAATTGCTGAGGTTGGCCATGAACCTGTGATCCTCCTGTTTCAGCCTCCCACCAACTACTAGGATTCTTAAGAATGCACCACCATGCCCGGCTCAAATTATACTTCTGTGTGTGTGTGTGTGTGTGTGTGTGTGTGTGTGTGTGTGTGTGTGTGTGTGTTGCTAGGGATTGACCCAGGGGCATTTCACCTCTGAGGTACACCCCCAGCTCTATTTTACTTTTTATTTTGAAACAGGGTCTCGCTAAATTGCTGACAGGCTCACTAAATTGCTGAGGGTAGCTGCAAACCTGTGATCCTCCTGTCTCAGCCTCCCAAATACTGGGCTTGTGCCACCACGCCCAGCTAAAATTATATTTCTATTGATCAGTAGTAGTCTAAGCTAATTATGACAATCCCATTTCTCTTGCTAAAACACTTGTAATCCCAGTACTTGGGAGGCTGAGACAGGAGGATCGCAGGTTTGTAGCCAGCCTCAGCTACTTACTCAGCTCCGCAATTTAGTGAGACCCTGTTTCAAAATAAACAATAAAAAATGGGCTGGGGGTATAGCTTGGAGGTAGAATGCCCCTGAGTTCAACCCCCAGTACTGCAAAAAATAAGATAAATAAAACATAAAAAAATAAAAATGGTTTAATGACTCAATTATGTCCAATAGGTATAAGAAAAGCAATTGTCACCTATAAGAAACAAATTTAGGAAAGATGGAGGAATATGTGACCGCTTCTCTGTGTAGATAATTCTGGGTCTGGATGTAGTGCCTGAGACTAATGCTGTCACCCTGCCATGAGCAATTAACTCCTCAGCTTGAAGCCCACTCCACCTCTAGATTTCTCAGCTAAATGACTTAACAGATGTCCTGTTTAGTTTGTTTTAAATTTGCAGCAGCCAGGAGTGGTGGGTGACACATGCTGGTAATCGTAGTACTTGGGAGGCACAGACAGGACGATCACAGGTTCAAAGCCAGCCTCAGCAACTTAGAGAAGCTCTCAGCAACCTAGTGAGACCCTGTTTCCAAATAAGATATAAAATCAGGTTGGGGGTGTGTCTTGGAGGTAGAATGCCTCTGGGTTCAATCTCCAGTACCAAAAAAAATAATAAAAATAAATAAATAAGCCGGGCGTGATGGCGCATGCTTGTAATCCCAGTACTTTGGGAGGCAGAGACCGGAGGATCCGGGTTTGCGGCCAGCCTCAGCTCACTCGCGCTCTCTCTCTCCCTCTCTCTCTCTCTCCCTCCCTCCCTCCCTCCCTCCCTGTCTCTTTCTCTCTCTTTCTCTACTTAGTGAGGCCCTCTGCAACTTTGTGAGACCCGGTTTCAAAATAAAGTATAAAAAAATAGGGCCGGGGGTGTAGCGTGGAGGTAGAACGTCCCTGGGTTCAATCCCCGGTACTGCAAAAAAAAAGAAATTAAAAATAAATAAATAAATAAATTTGTAGCAAATGCATACAGATAATGAGCATATCTGGTTTTTTCTTTTTTTTTTTTTGCAGTACCGGGGATTGAACCCAGGGGCATTCTACCTCTGGACTACACCCCC
>PVJS01031159.1:0-23603 GCA_004027185.1 Glis glis | reverse complement strand
TGTGTGTGTGTGTGTGTGTGTGTGTGTGTGTGTGTACATGCAATGAAAACACAGCAAGATCTTCCTTCTTAGCAAACTTCAGGAATATAGTATAGTATTGATAACTATAGTCACATTTCTGTATCCTAGAGCTTCAAAACTTTAGTTATCTTGCATAACTAAAAGTTTGTACTTTTGACCAACATCTTCCCATTTCCTCTCTTCCTAGCCCTTGGACCTTCTACTCTTGGCTTCTCTGAGTTTGATTATTTTATACTCCACATATAAATGAAATCATACAGTAATTATCTTTCTGTGTCTGACTTAATTCCCTTAGCAAAATGTCCTCCAGGTTCATCCATGTTTTCACAACTGGCAGGATTTCCTTCATTTGTAAGGCTGAATAATATTCCATTGTGTGTATATACCACACTTCTTTTATCCAGTCATCAGTCAGTGGGTGTTTACATTGTTTCCATATTTTGAAAGTGCTTCCTTTTGTTCTGTCTCTTCCTCGTGTTGCCATGGATACCTTGCCCTCCTACCACACCCAGGTAGAATCTTCACATCTTCCATGCCCTGCTCTGTCCCTCTGCCTTCCCTATTTAACCAAGGGGACCTCTTCACAGTTCTTCTGCATCTTTCCACCCTTACTTGCCCCAAAGTTGCAGGCTTTGGTTGACTATTTTCATCATCTCCCCCACAGCAGCAATGTAGTGAGTCAATAGATTCATTGCATAGACAGATGCATTGCTGAAAGACCATGACAAGTAAGTCCCTCTCCTGTTCCTACTGGGAGCTTCACATACATATCTCAGACTTCAACTGCAACGACTGAGCATCTTACCTTGTAAGGGTCGTTTTTGGCCTTGGGGAAGCACTCAGAGTGACCCAATCTACCCAAACACGTGGAGAGGTTGTGTGACCTGCATGGATGAGAAAGCTAGAAAATCCAATTCTGTCACTCAGCCGCCCTTAATGAACCGTGTGTCCTGAAGCACTGTATCTCCTCTCTGGCCTGGGCTTTGGCCATAGGATCTCTCTGGTTCCTTCTTAACAGTAATTCATATGAGGATCAGCTAAACGGCTTAAAGCACCAGCCAACCTCAGCATAATCTGAGCTGTATGATTAATCCTTTGCCCTGTCCTCCAAAGATATTCCTCTGATCCTTATATTTTTTAGCACGAATGACAGGAGGCATCTCTATCTTATTTATAGCTCTAAATAAATTGGTATGAGCATCAACCAAACATATTTATTTTATTTCCCAAGAAATATACCCTGAGAAAATGTCAAGGAAATGATCTTTAAAAAATGCATATCCGAACGCAGCATAAAATATTTAAGGGAATGGCTGATCTCTTGGTTTCCATTTTCTGTTAGATTATTCTACCGGCTCTTGTAAAAGTCAAGTCAGTGCTTTTAAAGGCAGAAAATGGCCACAAGTTTAAAAAAAAAAGCCCCCAGGTTCTCCTTGATTTTGCTTTTACTTTCAGCATTTTGCCTTGAATGACTGGCCTCGAATAACTCAGATATTCAAAAATTGATGAATGATGCTTAGCAAAGCAAGGCTCAAATAAAGACGATGAGAACTAACCCAGCCACCAATGGGCTGAAAATTCATGGCTCTGTTTGGCGCTTCCTGGTGAGGTATCTCTTTGTGCCACTTTCAATGAGCTCCTCCCGTCTATCCACCGTTCCCAAATCCTCTACAGCTGAAGGCATATTTCCCATATTGGCCCCTCGTGTCAGGCTAGCAAATCATGTTGGGTCAGCAAAAAGAACCCCAGAATAGGAGATTACTATTTAAGTTGCAGAATAAATCCATTCATCTCAGTTGACTGGGTAACAAATATTCACAGAGATTAACTCATTTATCCAACAACCCTGTGCGGCAAGTACTGTGTTAGCTCCATTGCAAGATAAAGAAGCAGAAGCACAGAGAAGTGAAATAACTTTCTCAGCAGCCATACAGCCAGGAAGTTACCAAACAGAGTGACCTGCCAAGCCTGGCCGCTCAGCCCCCATGCTGCCCATATCAAAAATGGTTCCCCAAGTGCCCCCACCAATATGATCATTCCCTGTGTGCTGAGATTAGTCTCCTAAATGGGGAGTTCAATGAAAAATTTTAATAAACTGAGTTCATCAGATTCGCTGACATATTGCATTGGTACAAATGGTTACCACATGAAGAAGGATAAAGTCCAGAAGAAACGAGGACCTCCTCAGGATCCATGAGTATCCAGGGAGGATGAGAGCCCCCAAGAGGACACCAAGTCCAAGTCCTGTGGTCTGGGCGGGCAAGGGAAGGCTCTGCAGGTGGACTTGAAGAAAAGCCCACTGCTCAACGAAATACCCTGCCCATAGCTCTGAAATGGTCAGTCAGGGACTGGGACCCACCTGAGGAGATAGAGGTCAAGCCTGGACAACAGTTTGGGGAAGCTGGGAGACAGCCTAAATCCAACCTTCCTCTGGCCACTGGAGCAGACTCTCTCCAGAGAGCTGGGTACCTGAAGTTTCTATGCCAACGCATGCTGCACCGGCCTCTTCTCACTGGGACCTGGAGTATCTAAGGAGGTCCCGCTGCCACCGTCATGAGGGACCCCTCGGCCAGCTCTCGAGGTCTGACATGCTGGACATGGCTCCGACATGGCTCTCGCTGGCTGGGCTGCCATTTGCTTTAAGTCCAACCCAAAGTGGACGGGAGAGAAGTGTCAAGCTCCAGTCCTGAAGTCAACATCTCTACACTTGTTAGTTACTGACCTTGAGAAAGTTTAGAACTCTTAGAGTCTCGGTTTCCTGATCTTCATTGGGAGTAGACAAGGTGTCTTATTAGCATACGGTGCTCAGAACAGTGAAGTACCACCACGTATCACCTACAACAACAAAGCGAGCAAGCTAGGAGCACTGGCTCCGCTCGCCTGGGTCACCTGCTGTCCACTTCTGTGCCTGGGCTCCACTTTAAAATACTCCAGGCATACAGTGTGATACACGTGTGCTGCCGGCGTCCCCTCGAGAGAACAGAGGCCAAGGTGGACCCTGGTGTTCTGCTCAGAAGTCCAGATTGTGAGCCCTGCTGTCGTCAGTAAACAAAGCTTTTGGAATATCAGAAATGATGCCCATAAGTGCAACCAGTGGCCCACTGACTGTCACGACAGCTGCTGGAAATGAGCCCTCATTGGTGACATTAAGGCATTCAAGATACATGCTGCCTTCATCTGTTTAGCATGTTATAATAACTGGATAATTAGACCAGATAATGTATGTATGTATTTTTGGTACTGGATATTGAGCCCAGGGGTATTCTACCCCTGAGCTACACACCCTAGCCCTTTTTATTTTTTATTTTGAAACAGGGTCTTGCTAATTTGATGAGGGTCTCACTAAGTTGCTGAGGCTGGCCTCAAACCTGTGATCCTCCTGTGAACCTGTCTCAGCCTCCCAAGTACTGGGATTACAGGCATGTGTCACCACACCTGGCTGGATAATTAATAATCAACATAAACATAAACTTACTGCTTACAGCTCTAGAGGCTAGCAAGTCCAAAATGAAGCAGCACTCCAGCCCCAAGATGAGACTCTCAGTGGGTGGCTCAGTGTCCAAAGATGTCCTTGCTTCCGAGTCCTCTGTGGGTCAGTGACCCGCCCTAACTTGGAGCCATATATACCACCTGGAATAAGCATCGGTCACAGATGCCACAGTCAGAGAAGAGAGAACAAGAGGGCCACGCGGGATGGTTTTAAGAGCCAGGCTTCAGGGCTTCCGTCCACATCCTTGCCAAATCCCTGGTTCATCGGCCCGCAGGGAGTCTAGGGAATGCAGAGGGCCCTGTGGTAAGCAGGGGGCTCATGGATAAGCGGGAGCTGTCATGGTCTCTGCCCCAGGAGGTACGCAGCTCTGGGTGTGACTGTGTGACCCATCCTGTCACCATGTTTCATGGTCTCAAACACTCCTTCCAGCACATACACCCTGAATTCCCACAGCCATTCCTTCTCTGTAGGATGACAGACCTTTGGGGATTCATGACACTCCGGGACTATACAAGCCACCTGGAAGGGGTGAAGCCCAGCTTTGTAATTAATCAACATATGAGAGAAGCAATGATAAAAATCAAGAAATCATTCAAAGCACAGGTCAGAGCCCAGGCAGCACCGGTGGGTTATGAAATAGAAGAAGAAGAAGTAGAATGAGAACAGAAAATGGGTACGAGCCCAGGTCAGGGTCAAGAGGGAGAATGGGCTGCTAAACCCACAGCCCAGAGAGAGGCCATGTGCAATCAGGGGTCAGGGGGTTGGTAACTGAAGAGAGAAGAACCCTAAGGTGGCCCGAGGCACAAGGAAACCTGGACGGCATGCTGACCAGAGCAGAGTTCTTAGAGCGTCTTTAGCGAAGCCCCAGTGGAGGGTCTAACGTGGCCCTCCAACCAGAAACCCAGAGATCCTAACCACATGTGGGCTCTACTCTCCCTTCTATGACCTACCACATGCCAAGCACTGCCCACCAAGACCCATTCCTGTGCCCGCCCCCACCTCCTGCCTCCACTGGCCTTCCTGAACTTGACCCTGTTTTTGACCCAAAGAGAGACAAACAATCCAACAGAATCCTCCTTCTTAGCTACGTAACAGGTTCCCTCCATAACCTGCCATGGGAGTGAGGTCTATCTTTCTTTCTTGTTGAATGGCCTAGGGGATGGCTCTTAAGCCTGACCTTTCTAAAAACATTCCTTCCCTCAATCTTGGATTTTGAATTTTTCTTAAACCACTTCAAGAAAGTGGTCTGCTTCCTGCTCTGCCTACATTACTTTAGAGAGCAGAGCGACTTAATTCTCAGCATGAGAACATTTATCTCTGCAGGTCACTTTTTGAAAAAGGTTAAAGCCATTGAAAGAAGCCTTTCCCTTGATATCAAAGCCATAGACTTAGATGATTCCCTAAGCCTAAAGAAATCCACTATAAAAAAAATTAAAAATTAAAAAATAGGCATTCCTAAAAAGAAGAACACCTGCTGCTTTTTCTTAGCCTAGAAAATTATTAGTTCACCAGGTGAACCTCTCTATGAATAAACTCAAACACGGATGGGGAAATAAATCATTTGACTGTCTACCTTTTTTCTTTGTGACAGTCATCTTGTTGGAAAAAGCCTTTATTTTTGTGCTAATGGAAGTGTCTGGCTAGGTAAAACTTGTAAGTTATCAAAAGTGTTTAGAAAGCTTCATCTTTTGGGTGTATTTTCCTCCCTTTAGCTAATAATTTTCTGCAGAAGTGCCACAATTATGTTATAGGTATAAGTTCCTGCATTTCAAAGGCCGGGCTATTGCAAAAGTCTTACTTGAAGTCACACTTAAATGACCTTGGCATTATCTGGGACTCTCCCTCCTTCATACACCACCAAACGAACCACCAGGCATGGGCCACTCCTTGACAACCATGTGTCCCAGATTTTCTGTATTTTTTGCTAGACTGTGTGCCACCCCACCCCAAAAATACTATCCAACCTATTTGTTTGGAAAAATCAGTCGATCAGAGCCATAGCCAGCTCTGGTATCAGTCTGAACGCCCTACCAGCCTGCAGCTCCTCTGATGGGTCTGTGCCCACGTGTTATACTGGGTGTCAAATGGCTTCAAAAGCACTCTGGCTGCATCTGTAGTGTTCTCTGCGCCCCTCTTCTCCTTGACCCCTCCACCCTGGCTTCCATCCACAATATTTCATTTGCATTGCTTATTCATGACCACCAGGGACCTCCACACCTGCACAGGCGTGGGAGGTTGTGAGCCATTGTCTTGAGCAGTAGTCAGTAGCAGGATAATTCATGTCACCCCCTCTTTCTCCAAGTGACCCTGTCTTCTGTTCTCAGACGCTGCACTCCTCTGATTTTGCTTCCACCACTCCGTCCCCTCCTTTGGGAGCACCACACCTCCCACCTGCCCTTATCTACTGCCCTTTCTCAGAGCACTTTTCTTCTCCCTTTGCCCTACACAGTCTCATCAACTATGAGACGCTAGAAAAATCATGTCCAGCCCAGGTCTCTGTGGGACTTTCAGCATATCCAGCTGAACATGTCTTAGGAAGTTCAAACCTTACATATCAAAACCAAAAGTGACAGTAGCCCACATTTTTACTCACATTATTCCAACTACTACCAAAGGACAGTGTACCCTGTCGGCTGCACCAGGGAATGGCACCCCAAAATACTTTTTCCCAGGAAGAGACATGAACATCTTCCTTAACGTCCCCTTCTCATTTTACAAGTGCCTTGTCTGCTTTTTCCATCCCGATTATCTCCGCCCAAGGGTCCTACATCCTTCCTTGTCCATCCCTCCTTTCAGCCTTGATGGCATCGTGGCCCTGTCCGGTTCTCCTCCTGTCTCATCTCCACACGGCAACTGGAGTGAACTTCATCAAACTTAAATCACATCTGCCGATCTCGGCTGCCTCATCTCTCTTCTCTTTGCTTCGCTTCTTTGACATGTAGAACTGCCCAAATGCCCCTTCTCACTCACCTCCAAACTTCTGCACAAAGTTCCCGCCTGCCTCAAACAATGCCTCTCTCCCCACCCACCTCCTGATACCCACCTGCTCAGGTGTACACACCCTCTCTCCACACCCACCTCCTGATATGCACCTGTTCAGGTGTGCACACCCTCTCTCCACACCCACCTCCTGATACCCACCTGTTTAGTGTACAAACCCTCTATCCACACCCCACCTCCTGATATGCACCTATTCAGGTATACATACCCTCTCTCCACACCCCACCTCCTGATATGCACCTGTTCAGGTATACACACCCTCTCTCCACACCCCGCCTCCTGATACACACCTGTTTAGGTGTGCACACCCTCTCTCCACACCCACCTCCTGATATGCACCTGTTCAGGTGTACACACCCCTCTCTCCACACCCCACATCCTGATATGCAACTGTTCAGGTGTGCACACCCCTCTCTCCACTCTCCAACTCCTGATATGTACCTGTACAGGTGTACACACCTCCTCCCTATACCCCAATTCCTGATATGCACCTGTTTGGGTGTACACACCCTCTCTCTACACCCCAACTTCTGATATGCACCTGTTCAGGTGTATACACCCTCTCTCAACAACCACCTCATATACACTCGCTCAGGTGTACACATAACCAGCTCTCTCTTATCCCTCATACTGTATTTAAAAGCATAGTTCTAATTAGGAGAACTTCCCTGACATTTTGCTGGGATGGGTCTCCCTGTGGTGCATTCCCTTGGCGCCCTGTACTCTCAATCTTCATAATCATACTGTATTTCAATTGTTTCCTAAATTTTCTTTGCCCCTTAAACCATAACACCAGTGGTCATGAGACTACTTTGATTCATTCCATACTGTATCTCTAGGACAAAAGAGACACTGGAGAATAACAGACACTAAATGAATGTTGAAGAACGTGATAATAAATTAATGAAAAAGGAGACTAAATCTCACCTCTTCCATAAAGCCTGATCTCATTCTTTCAGTTTTCCCAAGGGCTCCTTCAACTTAGCACTATTGGTATTTGAGTAGGATGATTGTTTGCTTTGGAAGACTCTCCTGTGCATTTTAGGATGCCAAACAGCATCTCTAAACACCTGTAGCACATGTCTCCCCCAGGCTGAGAAAAATCAAAATATCTCCAGACACTGAGACATGAGCCCTGAGAACCACCGAGCCACACTGGGCTCTCCCTTCTCAAAACATCTTCACTGCCACTTTAGTCATTACATTCATCTGCTGTCACAATTTTTCTTTGCTTGGGTCATGTGCATTAGCCTTGATACCCCGCAAAGAAGCAAAAACTCATTTATATCAGAGACCCATCCTCTAGTGTCCTCATAACTCCATATCCAGGCCTGGGTGTGACAAGCAGAATTGGCACGTGTCCATCAGTGGGAAGGAGGGGAGATCCAGATGGCCACATTGGAGGAAGAATTCTGACTCTCCATCCTAAGGTTCATCTTTAACATTTCAACATGGGCAAGCACAGCACCCTCAGAAAGCCTTTGCTGAACTCTGAATTACCTATGATACCATTCTACGTGCTCTGTAAAGTAGATTTAAAGCTGCAGAACTGTCATCTCCCTGTCTGGAATTCATTAAACTCTCGTTTGCTAAAAATTCACCAAAGTCAATTGAACCATGGGCAGCTTGCTGGGGTTGGGCGGCTGTTCCCTTGGAAGGCTCCCTTTGCTGGATAAGTCGGTTTTGCAGACCTTGTGGCCATCAGAACAGAATCAAAGAGAAGAGAGCCAACTTGACATAGACACTCTACAAGGACAGCTGACTTCTCTCAAGCCGCCCTGGAAGTCTCTAGTTCTCTTTAAATAAATAATGGTGATAATATCAGCAAAAAAAATCAGTGATTAAGCTTACTCGTTTAAATATTTAGCAGGTCTTTATGCACTAAAGATGATGTTAGCATTGTAACAGTCCTACTTGAAAACAATCTCAACATCCCATTTTGTGTCATTATAAAAATGCTGTTGCATTTAAGAAATCATCCCAATGAGTAGATGAACATGTAGTAAAAACTGATAGTAAGAAACACCGCACCTTTTCCTCATCATGTGTGCATGCTCGGGTGTGCAATAAATCAGTTGGTCAAAGGAAGCCTTTCCTATGAATTTAGTCACGTGGAAAGAGCACCCCCAAAGTGCTCCAGTCGCCCTGTGAGCTTGGGAATGTCTCCCTATACACATGACCCCTGGCTTAGGATGTTTTGACCTATGACTTTTCACCTTCACAATGGCAAAAGCAGCACTCAGTAGAAACCGTGCCTCAAAACTTGACTGTGGATATTTTCCCAGGCTAGTGGTGCGTGGCAGTGGCTTCGAGCCCCAGTCCCAGTCGGTCCTGAGATCGGGGAAAGCAATGGACTCCCCGCAGCGTACTGTGTGGCCAGGCCACGCTTCTGTAAGTTGGGCTTTTAAAATGCATTTTCAACTTATATTTTCAATTTAAGATGGCTTATCAGGATAGAGCCCGATAACAACTCAAAGGGCATCTGTTCATCTCTCTGGCTCTCAGTTTACTCATCTGTACAATGGGGAGGAAGATTCCACATGATGGCTAAGGGCCCTTCTAGAGCTAAAATTTCACAGCTTTGCATATAGTCCTTGAGACCAATATTTCATTCCAAAATGATTTTTCTGCACCTTATTAATTGACATATGACAAGCAGAAAAACTGGTAAAATGGCACCTACACTGCTCTGGAATTAAATGGCACAAACGAGAAATACATGGTTTTAGCAAAGGGGGATTTTCCTGTATTCAGAAGTTAGCAATTAGGGACTGATATAGAAATCTTCTTGTAACAGAAAACTCCAGATTAGCAGACTTAGAAGAAGATATGCAGCCGGGTGTGGTGGCGCACGCTTGTAATCCCAGTACTTGGGAGGCGGAGACCGGAGGATCCGGGTTCACAGCCAGCCTCAGCTACTTAGTGAGGCCCTCTGCAACTTCATGAGACCCGGTTTCAAAATAAAGGATAAAAAGTAGGGCCGGGGTAGAACGCCCCTGGGTTCAATCCCCGGTACCGCAAAAAAAAAAAAAAAGAAGAAGATATGCAGATATTCAGAGATAAAATCTGCAGTAGATTTCAAGATACACGTGAGCAATGGCAGTAAAACGCGGAGAAAACACCCCCAAGAAAGGACCCAGAGCTTCTGCCATTCCCTCCATGTGGTTGTTCCAAATTCAGGAACTCGCTTTGGTAACATTGCTCTTTGTGGATTCCCTCCCCTTCCAGACCCTCTCCAGTGGGCATGACTGATAACCCCAAACAAATTTTAGCTGTATGTGGAAGCAGAAAGTAGACAATCTACTAATGAGCCAACAAATGGGCCACTGTACATTTCTACAGTTATTAAGGCGCCTGGGCACATCATTCAAGGTTCATTTACAGGGAGCAGAAATCACTCTGTCCATTTTAAGACCAACGAGAGACTTCATAGAGGGAGCTAGGTACCTCTAAAATTGTCAGCAGGGTTGCAAGAATGAGCTGGATGTGCGAGAAGAACTCTGAGAATGAGAGGCCAAATTGCCCCTTGGAGAAGTCCAGCCCTACTGCAGCTGGTCACGGGGAGCAGGGGCCCCTCCTGCCCCAGTTAGGCACAGATATGCATCACCTAGTTCCTCTGCCTTCAGAGAAGCTATGTCAGAATACTGAGTGGGTAACCAGCACTGCTGTGATGTCCACACCATCCTGCAGCACAACCCTGTCATCTCCCTGCAGCCGCCGCCACCAGAACAGCACAATGAGCATCCTTCCACACCTGCACCTCCAATATCAGCACGCAGCCTCTGGAGACGGGAACCCAATTCATGTTCACAGCCAACGCTGCAAGGGAGGCTGGGCAATGTGGCTTCCAGCCTTCCCGACTCGGCAGTACAGAAGGTACATTCCAAAAGAAGCCAGCGCATCGTATCCAGAGCTGGGATAGAAGACACAAGTAAAATCCTCCATACCATCCTGAAGACAAGAACAAAACTACCGTAGGACGAGTCACAGCTGAACTATAATGTGCGAGTTCTCCAGTTTGATTTTTATCAAATATCTATCTAGAGGTAGGAAACAACATTTTAGGATCAAAATTTTATACACTTGTATATACTAAAGTCTTAGCTTTTATATACTGTCTGTAAAATTTTAAATTAATTTTCATAAGATGAACAGGTAATGAAACAGAGGGAATTCTGGGGCTTCATTCATTCACCTAACCATCTATCAGCTCCAGTCGGCATCAGCTGCTGGATTCATGGAGGTGCCAAGATGAGGGGAAGCAGGAGCCATGCTGAGGAGCTCGTTGACATTAGCACGAAGCAGCCCGGCTTGAGTGCCCTCTGCCACTTACTAGCTATGTGACCTTGGGCAAGTTCTGTATCTTTTCTGTGACTCAGTTTACCCACCTATCAAATGAGAATAATAATTACGACACACAGTTCAGGGGGCTGTCGTGAGATAATGCATGTATTGCCCTTAGTCCAGTGCTTTATCCACGTATTAGTCAGTGTTCTCCAAAGAAACAGAACCAGAAAGATGTGCATATACAGAAAGAGAGAGATTTACTTTAAGGAATTGGATCACACAATTGTAGGGGACTGGAAAGTCCAAAATCAGCAGGGTAGGCTACAAGCTAGAGCCCCGGGGAAGAATTGATATTGCAACTTGAGTTGGGAGGCAGGCTGCAGGGAGAATCCCTCTTCCTTCAGGAGGTCAGCCTTTGCTTAAGGTCTTCAACTGACTAGGCAAGCCCCACCCACATTAACTTTAGAGTATACCTTTAAATACTAATCACAGCTTTAAAAAAACCTGCATGCATGGCAACATTCAGACCTGTTTGATCCAATATCTGGATACCACGACCCAGCCAAGTTGACACATGAAGTTAACCATCATAGTCCATTAAGAGCATTCACTAAATGATAGCTGGGAGAGTAAGCTACCATCGCTGACGGGAAGGACCTTATAGCTGGTAGTGAAGACAGATAAACACAATTCAGTGTGACTGGCTCTATCGCACAGATGTTCAGGGTACTGTAGGTAGGGACTATGGGGTGTGCACAGACAGAAGATAAGTGAAAAGGGTTCTGAAAGCAAGAGAGAAGGCTGAAGCTGTGGGCTCCTGGCAGCCTCTGTAGATGCGAGGCCAGAGATCCAGCTTCTGCTCACCAGATCTGACCAAGCGGGACCTAGTGAGAAACAGAGGTGGGGGTGGCTGTCCAAGGCAGTAGTCATTATGAGGAGAGGCGAGGTCATAAGCAGGAAAACAGGCTCATCATCCAGCCCAAGGGAAAGAAAAGAAAGGAGACTATGAGCCCCCTGCTTGCTGGGAGGGGCAGAAGCCCCCGAGAATAAGGGGTGAGGACGAGGGAAGGAAAATGCTCAGAACTGGAGCTGCCAGTGGCGAGCCTGAGCTGCAGCATCCCCGCCCCCGGCAGCCCGGGGCATTTCTACCCATGGTGAGCACTGCTAGAGTAGAAGGACCATGGGGAAGCAGACGAGCAGCATCACAGGCCCAGGAACCAGATGATGACTGGCTGTGGCTGGTACTTGTCTGGGACACATATTAAAAAAAAAAAAAAAGATGGGGGGGAGCTCCACTAACGCCAAGGAGGAGCTTAACTCCCAAAGCATGCCGGGACATGGCTCCCCACACCTGAACATAATGTGCAATGTGCGGGTGTAACTCTCCAAGCACACATGGGCCTGGCACAACACACCCAGGGTGTCACAGGCTACACACAGCCACCGGGCACCAGGCACAACACCCATGCATGATAAATAACACTCAGGCGCAATGTCTGCCACCAGCCATAACCAGGATACATCTTGACAGCCGACCTGAGCCCCTAGCAACCTGAGGGCTATACCATCAGCACCTCAGACCAAACACCTGCAGCTTTCTCCAGCACAAAGCCTTGCCACCTTGCCAGTGCAAATAATGAAGCTGAACACTGACTGGCCAGCTATGATGGTTGCCATCTGGGTCCTCCTCATTCTTGGTTCTGGCCAAGACCACCTGCCAATCCTCTTGGTGTGGTAAGCTCTCACCGGTTAAGGGCAGTCTGAATACCCAGACCAGACTGGCAATTGACCAGGACTGAGACCCCCTACACCTTGGTGAATAAGGACTGCCCAACCTGCCTATGTTGTACTACTCTCTATTGTCTCCTCTTCTTCTTCTTCTTCTTCTTCTTCTTCTTCTTCTTCTTCTTCTTCTTCTTTCTTTCTTTCTTTCTTTCTTTCTTTCTTTCTTCTTCTTCCTCTTCTTCTTCCTCCTCCTCCTCCTTCTTCTTCTTCCTCCTTTCTCTCTCTCTCTCTCTCTCTCTCTCTCTGCCCTAAAATACCTTAAGTTGTGTAAGTTTGTGTGGAGTGTTAACAAATAAAGAACCTGTCTTGGTTCCTGAAACAAATAAGACGGTGTTTTGGTGGTTTCCACCATCGGAGTCTGCTCAGAACAGACTCAAGAACTTCAATCATTAAAAGAACTCATGTCTCTGGTGCAACATGGACCCAAGTCCAGAATCCAGCAACATGTTTTCTCTGCTCCAGGATCATCCTGTATAAAGGAGCCACCCTTCCCAGGGCCTCAACACAACCTTCCCCCGCCCCGGCACCTCAACCCAAACACCTGAGGGTTCCCACGTCTCCAGTCATTTCCTCCAACCTAGTCTATCCCCCCTGAGGTTCATGTTCGCTTTTAATTCAAAATTTCCAAATATTCCTCCTAGGTCCTTTAGCTATAAATGGAGTGCTTGCCCCGGGTGACATCTTGTGTGCTCAGGATGTCTTGGTGCCAAAGATATGACTCAAATCCCCAAAGACGTTCCTCTGCAGTAGAGATTCTAATAAATTTTGAGTGAGGGAAAAACATTTGACAACACGTTGAAACTTGAACATATCGATATCTCCATCACTGATGGCAGGAGGCACAGAGAGAGCGACAAGCAGGATTCATCTTGAATGGCACATGGCAGATAGCACATCGCCTCTAATTTCTCCTAGACCATGTGTGCTGTCAATTGTAAAGGGGAGAATGATGAGCAGCCAGAGCCCTTTGAGTTTGTTTAAAAAGAAACAGATAAAAGGCCCAGCAGGCACTGATGTTAGACTGAAGATAGTTAAACCTAAGAAAGAGTTGACTGCAGCCCTTTTTTACCTAAAGTCTTCTATATTTTCTACCCTTCTGCAAATTTTCAATGGGTGTGTGGATCGTTTAAACCCATTTCTGTCTCTTTTCTCTAAACTTCCAATTATACCACCCACAGCACCAAATGGAAGGGGAATTGTAATCAATTTCTTAAATAAATTCATGTAAAATAATGTGGGCCCAAAGGATCCGAGTAACAAGGTCATTTCATTCAACCAGGAAATCAGATTTTGACAGCTGACTCTTTTTGAAAAATTGAATCTATTTTCTAGAGAATTTATTCAAGTGCTCACTGCCACCCAGCAGCGTAACAGAAGGGTAACCAATCCACTGTTCTCACGTGGGTTGTGTTTGTGACTTAAGGACATGTTAGATAGATGGGTAACATGGTTCTGTTTCCCAGTTTGGCCACCATGAAGCTGCCTACCTGTCACTTCATCTCTAAGCCTTTGTTTCTGTACCTGCAAAGTGGGGTGTTATGATTAACACACCAGAGACCCAATGATTCCCCCTTCTGGTATTGTCACCCTTTGCCAGGTGACTTGGGCTGACCCTGGACTCAGCCATGTGCCTTAGTCAATAGAATAGAAGAGAAATGGCGCACAGGTTCCAAGCCAAAGCCAAGAGTCCTGCCACACTCCCACTCGCTCTCTTGAGCTTCTGCCATCACCCTGAGCAGGACATCCCTGGGCTAGCCCACCAGCTCTGAAGATGAGAGGCCTGTGGAACAGAGCCATCCCTAGGCTAGCCCACCAGCTCTGAAAATGAGAGACCTGTGGAGCAGAGCCATCCCTGGGCTAGCCCACCAGCTCTGAAGACGAGAGACCTGTGGAGCAGAGCCATCCCTGGGCTAGCCCACTAACTCTGAAAATGAGAGACCTGTGGAGCAGAGCCATCCCTGGGCTAGCCCACCAACTCTGAAGACGAGAGACCTGTGGAGCAGAGCCATCCCTGGGCTAGCCCACCAGCTCTGAAGACGAGAGGCCTGTGGAACAGAGCCATCCCTGGGCTAGCCCACCAGCTCTGAAGACGAGAGGCCAGTGGAGCAGAGCCATCCCTGGGCTAGCCCACCAGCTCTGAAGACGAGAGGCCTGTGGAGCAGAGCCATCCCTGGGCTAGCCCACCAACTCTGAAGACGAGAGACCTGTGTAGCAGAGACATCCCTGGGCTAGCCCACTGACCCTGAGGATGAGAGGCCCATGGAACAGATCCCAGTCTCCCAGCTGAGTCCCTCCAGCCAAATCAAGCCGACACTCATTCCTCATGAGCAATAGTAGCTGAGGTGAGCAGAGCCATCCAGAAAAGCCACCCATGAGAGTAAATAACTCAGGATGGTTTGTTACATGAGAGACGCTCACTAGGACAGGGCCAACACCACCAGCACCAACTACCTTACTAGCATGCTGGGAAGATCAATTGAAATCATGTTATCTGTACTTAAAAGACTGTAAAGCTGCCTCCCCATCAGGGGTAGGACCTCATGCTCTCTGAGCCATCTGCACAGTGTTTCAGGTGTACCCTCCATTCTGAACCTGGTTCCCTACCCAGGAGACCCAGTGTCTATGCCATGCTTCATGAATATATTCTCCCTTTCTACCCAATTCCTTTGGATTCTGGTAGAAAGTGTGCTTAGTTCATTATTCTAACCCACCTACCCCCAACAAAAAAATATATAAGAAAAAGAAAGTTCCAATGAGCATGACCCTTGCATGGTTGCAAGTTCTGTTGAATCCAAGGCTAGACCCTCCTCCTCCGCCTCAACCCAGTGTTATGGTTTGGATATGGACTGGCAATGCAGCAAAACTCAGAGGTGGCACATGGCTGGAGGAGGTGAGTCACTGGGAGCACAACCTTGGGGACTATATCTGCCCCTAGCCCCCTTCTCTTATTCTCTCTGTTCTTCCAGTCACCATGAGCTGAGAACAGCTTTCTCCACCACATACCCTGCCACCTTGGAACTGGGTGCCCATGGACAGAACCTCTGAAACTGTCAGCCAAATAAATCTTTCCTTCTCTAAATTATGCTTGTCAGGTCACAATAACTGACTGAAACACCCACCCTGTTTCCCATCACCCCCCACCCCAATTTAGCATTCCCTAGTCATGACTTAATCTTGGAGGAGACTCAAACATATAGTATGTATTGCCGGGCACAGTGGCGCACACCTGTAATCCCAACACTTGGGAGACTGAGACAGAAGGATCACAGGTTCAAGGCCAGCATGTGGACTTATTGAAACCGTGCTTTGAAATAAAAATTAAAATAGAGCTGGGGGTGTAGGTCCGTGATAGAACGCCCCTGGGTTCAGTCCCCAGTACCACAAGAAAACAAACAAAAAACATATGGTATATCATTATTACAATTGGTCACAGCAAAATTAACTTCATGTCAGAAGAACTATCAATCCTACTGATTGTCACTTAGATGGCTGATTGCATATTACATAGCTTGGTAAACAAATCCTTTCCCAAGGCGACTTAAACTTGTGCTTCTTATTTTTGCTGGAGTGAATATAATCATAATTAGCAGAAGAAGATAATTGTAGACAGGAGCAGTGGCACACACCTGTGATCCAGTACTTGGGAGGTTAAAACAGGAGGATGGCAGGTTGTAGGCCAGTGTGCAGTAACTTAGCGAGACCCTGTTTCAAATTTTAAAAAATAGAGCTGGGGGTGTGGCTCAGGGTAGAACTCCCCTGGGTTCAATCCCTAGTACCAAGAAAAAAAGTGAAGAAAAGAGTTGCTTTCCCTCAGAGTGGGCTAAGAACATGCTTGGATTGCTTCCTTCCCTGACACCCAACCTAGAGACAGGCAAGGAAAAAGCAATGGCTGTCCTGTACACACCCGGGTCCTCCATTGGTAACCTGTAGGAGCCTATGCCATGCCTAGTGAGGGTTGTTGGAAGTAAAACTGGCACCCGAGGCATCACTGCAGGATGGGGACGACTGAGGCTGCCATGGGATGGGAAGGGGGAAGAAAACATCTTCATCTTCCACACTTATTGACCACAGCCCACCCTGACCCACTCCTGCTTCACAGGAGAAAGGCAATGTCTAAGCAGAGCCCTGTGCAGCTCACCTCTCAACTCATCCTGTCTCCAGGACACCAGGAGATGGAGCTGTGGTCAATGGGCGCCTTGAAGAGGAGATGAACTTCATCCTAGATTCTCAGCTGCAAGGGCCATGTACTGACCATGCCAAGAGGCAGATAGTCAAGCACACCTAAAAGAAGCCCAGTGATAACTGGGACAGCCATTGTCACGCTGGTACCTGCAGGGGCCATTAGAGCATATGGAGACTGGGACATAACCCCCAAAGTCACGAGAAGAAACCAAAAGGCCACAGCTGAGAAATTTACCACCAAAGGCCCAGGGCCTCAAGAAAGGAAGAACTTCTTTCAGCAAAGAAAAGTGCTTTATGTCATTAGACTAGTCTTGCCAACTATCAGTTCGTAGGCACTTGCAAGTGTCTATTACAGGTCTATTACCAAGGCTATGAGGAACACAAAGCAAATCAAAACATATTACCCACCCTCAGAGGGATATAAAGCTGCTTTAAAACTCATTGCTAAAACACAAGAAACGGTAGCTATGGATAACATAGCAAAATGTCATTAAGTAGTAACATGTTCTACACCAGTGGTTCTCAATTTCCAGTGCGCTTGAGAATCACCTGGGAAGCCTGTTAGAAAAAGACAGACGTCAACACGCACACCAAACCTAAAGCACATCAGGGTCCACAGGACAGGGAGTGGCGATTGCAGTGTACACCTGGCCAGGGGACACCAGGACACACACACACACACACACACATGTCCTAAGAATGATGCGGTAGGGTCACAGGAGCATCCTGGACTCCTTGGAAATAGTGGCCACTCTGATCTTAGTACCATTCTCTCCAGAGAAGTTCAGCCCCCGACTCAGCCAAACGAGCGCTGGGTGATGGTGGGGAGCACTCAATGGTACTGTTAAAGATAATGTTAAAAAACAACTCCTGTTTCCCCAGATAGGCCTTGAAACTTTCTAAATATCAAGCGTGCTCAATTCCCCATGACTCAAACCAGCAAGAGGCGTGTGATATGAAAGCTCTCTGTCAGCTCAGCATGAGCCAGGCTCTCTGGTGGACTTGGGGTTGTCAATGTTCCCTTCTCCACTGCAAATAGAAACCTTCCCAAAATATACTTCTATTTTGGTAAACTATGATCAATAGGTAGGAGCTGAGCTCTTTGCTATCTTCCTGCCCTGTGTGAGTCACTCTATAGAAGTGCAGATTAAACCAAATGATGAAGGTTTTATCCGATGATAAATTGGCCAAAGAAGTACCCAGAAAATACTACCATATATGGGAAAATCCATACTTTCTTGCCCTAGAGAGGGATGTGTTTTTAAAGCACGAATTGACCAAACACCTACTGAATGCCAAGCACTGTTCAGGTGTCAGGGTGCAATGTATCGTGGGTCTCGTGGTCTGGTGCAATGGGACTCTGCTCGCTATTCAAGTGTTGACTGAATGAGGAAGGAAGGGTAGAACTGGAAAAATGATGTGACAATAATCCCAGAAAGCAAGATCTTCCCCATCTGAGACACATTCATCATTTTACTTTATTTCATTTATTCCTCCCAAATTACTTTGCAGAACGGCTAATCTGGCCTCTCACCAGAAGGACACAAGAGTTCCCCAAGTTCAAGTCAATACTTGACGTTTCCCAACTTTAAAGTTTCTACAGTTTCGTGGATATCCTGACGCGATTTGCATTTCTCTGATTGCTAATGAGATTGAGCCTCTCTCCATTGCTCATAAGCATTTGGCTTTGCCCTTTGCAAATTGCCTATTCATGTCCTTTGCCTGTATTTCTATTGGTTTCCTGCCTTCTGACTGTTGATTTATGGATGCTCCTTAAATACTTAGAAACTAATCCTTCATTGGTTGTATGACTTACAAATACCTTCTCCCAGTCAATTAATGCTGGCTGCAGTGTCTGTCATAGACATTGCCCCTTTCCAAGGGAGGATTACACATGCCTGACTCTGAAAAGAAGCCTGGCCATATGACTTGTTTTGTCCAATAAAATGTGAGAAGAGCCAAGCGTGGTAGCACATGTCTGTAATCCCAGTGCTTGGGAGGCTGAGACAGGAGGATCGCAGGTTGGTGGCCAGACTCAGCAACTTAGTGAGACCCTGCTTCAAAATAAAATAGGGCTGGGGGTATAGCTCAGAGGTAGAACACCTCTGGTTTCAATCCCTGGTACCAGAAGAAAAAAATGTGAGAAGTGACATGTGACCTTTTTCAGCAGAAGCTTTAAGAGCCATTGCATAAAACCACCATGTATTTCACTCTCAGAAAGGGGCTGCTCTCGCAGCCCCAATTTTGGAATAAAGACCCATGGAGCAGACCCTCGGCCAGCCCACGGTCTTTTAAGCAGAAAAGAGCCTTTGTTATTGTAAACCACAAAAATTTTGGCATTGCTACACAGAAAAGCTGAACAATTCAAAGACTGATATAGAAAGTGAGGTGCCGCCATAATGACTATGCGTGGGCTTGAGGCTGAGTGACAGGTGACAAGAAAACTGACATTAAAGGCTTTTTGTGCAGTGGTGAAACATTTGCTAAAACCATCACCTGTGATAACCCACAAGGCAGAGAGTATCTAATGAACTTGTGGCTTTAGCAACGAAGTGGGAAAACAGAATGTTGGTAACATTGGATATTTGCTAATAGCTGTTTTTGACAGGCACAGTAAGAAAGAAATAAGCTCATTGAAGAAATGGCCATTTTGCAAGCAGAACTGAGAGTCTGGAGAGGCCATAAATTCCAGGACTTGCAGGGTTAGAGAGGGGAATTGTTTCTCTTCTCCAATCGGTAAAAGATAAAACTGAGACGGCCTTGAGCTTCAAAGCCCAATTAAGACTCATCCTTGGGGCAAGGACAAAGTCAAATAGCCTCCTCAGCCCATTGTTAAAAACCCTAATTGGGCAGAAATGGGAAGAGAAGATCGAGTGTTATCAGTGGACTAAAACTTCACCCCAAAGAGAAAGTGGCTATGATAGCTAAAAATAATAATTCCATAAATAGCAACATAAGTTTATTATTTAGGAACATGGAGATGTAACTCTTTCCCAGTGCTGTGTGACAAACACCAAAAACTTAGCTGCTTAAAGCTACGCAGGCTCACTCTCACAATTGCGGTGGGTCCGAGGCCCTGCCAAGGGGAATCCAGTTGGCATAAGGGAGCTGGCTTCTCTGCTCAGGATCACATCATGCTCAATCAAGGTATCAGCCAGGGCTGTGACCACATCCAACCCTTGGGCTCTTCTTCCAGGCTCCCTGGATGTTGGCAGAATTCAGCTCCTTGCCTTTGTAGACCTGAGGCCCTCACGCCCCAGAGACCACTCACTGATCCATGCCTTGTGGCCACTCCTCAAGATGGCAGCTTGTTCTCTAAAGGCCAACAGGAGAGTATCTATGCTGCTTTGAATCTCTCTGACTAACTCTGTCTCTGATCTCTAGACCTTCTTTGAAAAGGCTCACCCAATTAGGTCAGGCCTTATGACTCAGGATAGTTTCTCTTTCAATTAACTTAAAGCCAACTGATTAGGGACCTTAATTACCTCTACAAAATCCCTTTACCTTTTCCTTGTAATGTAACTTAGTCATGGAAGGACATCCATCATATTGGCAGGTCCTAGTCCCATTCAAAGAGAGGGGATTATTAGAGAGACCCTGAGCAATTTAGTGAAACCTTATTTCAAAATAAAAAATAAAATAGGACTGGAGACCTAGCTCAGAGGCAGAATGCCCCTGGGTCCAATCCCCAGTACCAAAGAGGAGAGAGAGAGAGACAGAGAGAGAGAAAGATAGGATGGGGGGATTATACAAGCATATCCACCTCAGAGAAGAAACTTTGGAGCCATCTCAGAATTCTGTCGAACACAAAAGGGAACCACAATAGGGAGTTTAAATTGTTTTCCTCTGATGAATGAAACTAGTAATTGGGAGAGGTGGAATAAGAAACTATCCTGCCCGTTTCATTTTTTAAATCACCTGTAGATATTATCTTGACAAAATTTGTCTTAATTTTAATAAAATATTTTATATGGGCCACAAGAAAAATCAATGAGCAAGGAGATAAAAGTGTATTCAGCAATAGAAAGCAATCAAAACAAATTTTCTCCTAAGCAAAAACTTTTTTAAAATTTTATAATTTACATTATCAAATACAATAAAAGGTTCATTATTTAATTAAAAGGAATGAACTTATATCATAAAATAACAAAATTAATTTAAAATGCAACAGAATTTTTTGAACAACAGATTAGACACTGTCACAAGCTAAGTGATTTAGAAGATCTATGTGAAATTTTATAAAACTGGGGAAATAAGATAAAGAGATAAAATTTATCTTAAATGTACATAATAGGATCCACTAAAAAATAGCAGAACAGAGAGTGAGAGAAACAATTGCTTTTTTAAAGGATAGAATAATATTTTCTCATCTGGGAAAAAAATCTTTTACTCTGGTAGGAAAAAATATCTACCACATTATTAAAGAAAATGAGTGAAAGCAGACCATGGGTTGCAGTATGAAGACCAATGTCCTCCCAAAATGTCCACATCTCATCCCTAGAACCTGTGGTTATGTCATACTACATGGCAAGGATGAATTCAGACTGCAGATGGAATTCTGTTTACTAATAAGCTGGCCTCATAATAGGGAAAGTAACCTGAATCGCCCTGGTGGGACCAATATCATCTCAAGGGTACTTAAAGTGGAAGAAGGAGGCAGAAGAAGAATGTTAACAGGAGAGGTAACTGCAGAAGATTCAGAGAGGTGAACAGAGTAAGAAGACCCAGTCTGATGCTGTTGGCTTTCAAGATGGAAGAAAGAGCCATGAACCAAGGGAAGCTTCCAGAAGCTGGAAACACAGTGAAGTCTCTGGAAAGGAGCAAAGACATGTCAGCCCTGGAGGTTGGCCTGGGGAGACCTGCATGGGACTTCTGATCGCCAGCATTGTAAGGTATAAGTTTGTGTTCTTTTAAGCCACTGAGTTTGTGGTAACGTGTCATAGCAGCAACAGAGAATCTAAGAATTAAACATATTCAAGAGGCACTTTTTATATTATAGAGCAAAGGTAAAGTCCTATGCCCAACTGTTTTGAGAAAAAAAAACATCACTGCAAATGAAAACTGAAATAAGGTTGGCCCCAGATTTATCTTTCACAGCATTAAATGACAGAGGAAAATGGAACATTATCCAATTGGAGAGGAAGTGAATTGTGCCCACCCCCGAAATTAAATCAAGATCATTTGAAGTTAGGAACCATGAAAAGACACTATCAGGAATGCAAGAAAAGTACAGACATCACCTGTGTCTTCTCAAATTTAGACAAATAGAAGTAGTCCAGTCACCCAAGAGATAACTAAAATAAAGATGCATTTGCTTATTCAATGAACACTTATTGAGAACCTCTTTCTCAAACAGCAATATTGAGAGATAGAGCAGCAAAGATGTCAGCTTCTCAGCAAAGATCATGCAGGTAAAACCTCAGTTCTCATGGAGTATGTATTCAAGGTGGGACAGAGAATGTATACATGAACAAACAGATAATGTTATATCAGATTGTGGCAACTGCTCAAGAGAAAAGTAAAGAAAGATAAAGGATAGAGTGACACGGTAAAGGAGAAACATTTTTCACAGGGGGATCTTAGAGTGTCTTTCTGATAATGTGATTCTTAGCAAAGAATGTAATTTGTTGAGGAAATAAGCCACATAAAATATAGAATAAAATAATGCTTTACTGAAGCAACAAAATCTTTGAGGCTGAAACAACCTTCAAAATCAATGTGGCTGCTTGGGCTTCCTTGAAGTATGGTGGCTGGGTTTTAAGAACAAGCATCCCAAGAGAAACAAGAGGACACTGTGTTGCCTTCTGTAGCCTACATCCCTGAAATTACATAGTATCACTTCTGTTGTATCACCAGTCCACCCATATTCAAAGGGAAAGAACAGAGACCCTACTTCTCTGTGAGAGGAATTTCAAGGCTCCATTTTGAAAAGTAGTATGTGGGCCAGGAGTGGTGGCACATGCCTGTAATCCCAGGAGGAGGCTGAGGCAGGAGAATCGCAAATTGAAGGCCAGCCTGGGAAACTTAGTGAGATCCTATCTCAAAATAAAAGGGCTGGGGATGTACTTCAGTGGTAGAGCACTTGCCTGGCATGTGTGAGGCCCTGGTTTCAATCTCCAATACCACAGGGGAAAAGTAAAATAAAATATATTTTTTAAATTCCATATGGGATAGAAGATATAATTTGGCCATTTTTTTGGAAAATAAAATCTGACAGCATACATACACAAAATAATAATCAAGGCCAAATATAAAGCAATGAGTAAAGCCATAATGGAAAACTGCAATCCAAAAGAAAAGAGAGCACTCTTGGGCATCTTTCCAAAGGAATTGAAATCAGAATATCATAGCAATACTTGCATATCCATGTTCAGAGCAGTACAATTTACAATAGCCAAATTATGGAACCAGCCTAGGTGTCCATCAACAGATGAATGGATCACAAAACTATGGTATATATACACAATGGAATTCTACTCAGCCAGAAAGAAGAACAGAATCATGTCATGTGCAGGAAAATAGATGGAACGCAAGAAAATTAATGCCAAGCGAGATTAGCCAGTTCCAAAACACAAACAGATGTATGTTTTCTCTTATATATTGAAGCCAGAAAGAAATTGGGAAATAAGGGTAACTCCAGATAGAAGAGCAGAGACTACAGTGGGGTTTAGGGAAGGGGGGTGATGGAAATGTAAAGAATATAACAGTTGAAATAATAGTACATATGTTTACAAAATTACCAATTCCAATCTCAAAGACATCTACAGCGAAGGGGAGGAAGGGGAAAGAAAGAAGGAAGGAAGGAAGGAAGGAAGGAAGGAAGGAAGGAAGGAAGGAA
>PVJS01031158.1:0-23600 GCA_004027185.1 Glis glis | reverse complement strand
TGTGTGTCTGTGTGTGTCTGTGTGTGTGTGTCTGTGTGTGTGGGGTACTGGGGAATGAACTCAGAGGCAGTCTACCTCCAAGCTACACACCCAGCCCTATTTTTTTTGAAACAGGGTCTCACTAGGTTGATGACAGTCTCACTACTTGCTGAGGCTATTCTTGAACCTGCAATCCTCCTGTCTAACCTCCCAAGTACTGGGATTACAAGCATCCGCCACCACACCCAGCTGGAAAATCGATTTTTAATGAGGTGAGTAAAAATGGTTCAATATCCATAGATATTCCTAACGTAAAAAAACTCAACTATATTATCACCAACATTATTGTCTGCTACTCAAAGGGTCCTTACGATATGTTTAACAAGTGAAAAGTACACTGACATTTCAGATTTCATGTTGACTTATAAAGGCTGGTGTGGAGAGTGTGGAGAGCACAGCCAGCAATCCACAAGCAGAGGAATCCCGCCTCAGAGCACAGTAAGGCCGGCCACCTACGGTACCCCGAACCCCGTTACTACTACTCTGTGGGAAGGACGCAACGCAGATGGGACCTTCAGTCCAGATTTTTTTTTTTTGGTGCTGGAGGTTGAACCCAGGATTGTACCTCCAAGCCTCACCTGCAGCTCTTTTTACTTTTTGTTTTGAAACAGGGTCTTGCACGTTTGCTGAGCGTCTCCCTAAGTTATGAGGCTCTTTATTTTTATGGTGTGGGGAATCGAACCCAGGGCCTCGAACATGCGAGGCAAGTGCTCTGTCACTGTTCTGGATCCCCAGTCCAAGTGAAATACTGAAAAACACGTCTTTCTTTCTTTCTTTCTTTCCTTCCTTCCTTCCTTCCTTCCTTCCTTCCTTTCTTTGGTACTAGAGATTGAACTCAGGGGAATTCTCCCTATGAGCTACACCCCCAGCCCTATTTAATTTTTTTATTTCAAAACAGAGTCTTGCTGAGTTGCTGAGACTGGCTGCAAACCTGCTATCTTCTGTGTCAGCCTCCAAAGTACTGGAATTATAGGCGTGTACCACTCCACCTGGCTTAGAAACATATTTCCTGATGATGTGGTCTCAATAGCTAGTGTGAAACGCATTCCGATTTTTAAATAATGTGTTAGGTGGAAGCACAACGGGAACACGGCGCTTCAAACACACGATCCGAGAGGACTGGGTGGGAACAGGCTCCTGTCTTATCTTGGCGTGGAGGAGTGCATTTATCCACACTTTCTACTCTCAAAGGTGAGATTTTTTCCATCTGTGGGCATTAAGAAACTAGGCGAAATGGCCAGGTCAGTTTGTGCGAGCTCAGAACTATCAGCGTCCCACGTGACTCTTGGCCATGACTGAAGTGAATGTAAGCCATTCTGCAACCATACTATACTGCAGTTGTAATATAAGGTCTGCGCAGTTGCATTTACAGCGACTCTAAGCCTCAGGAGTTAATGAACTGAGACTGACCTTGATCACTGGCTCGGGCCCTGCAGCACAGGGCGGTACTTGCTCCCTCTCCCACATTCGCCAACCTTTGCTGCAGGAGTAATCAATTGGCTGTCTTGATCTCTCAAGCATATCATACAGTTTTTGATGTACCATTAGGCCTTCGACTTGTGGCCTAATTAAATTACTGAGGGAAAAACACTCTGGAATTCTAGACTTTGGCAGGCAGGAAAACTAGAGATAAACATTTGAAAAAGTGAGAAAAGTAAGACCTACTCGCCATATATTCAAAGTTGCTGTTAAAAAAGAAATTAACTTTCATTTGATTGCTTTTTTTTTCTCTACACAGAATGAAATCAACCCATCTTGCAGCTTGGAAATTAAATGTCAAATGCAAAATGTAGGGGAAAGGAGAAACAGAAAAGGCTCAAAGAACAAGACAGATCCCGAGGTAGGTGTGAGAGTTGGTGTCAAAGAATCATGGGAAATACCTGGCAGGTTGGGGGAGTTACAGAGAAAGCTGTGAAGGATAGAAAGAGGCCTCGAAAGATAAAAGAAAAACAAAGTAAGAGGGTAAAAAGAAACTCCAGGCCAGACCTGTCCAGTGAAAACCGCTAATACTGAATTTTGTCAGTCAGTGGGCATAAATTTCATTTGTTTCCAAAGAGTGATAAAAACCAACGGAGAAATAAAATCACTTCTCCAGTAAGGAGGCAGGCAGTGCCACATTGCACCAGAGAGGAGGAAAAGCAAACCTACACTTAATAGCAAATATCGAAAAATGGGTGTCAGCAGAAATGTAAGTGTACAAGTGTCTTAAGACAGTGAAAATCAGACCTGGGGAAGAGTAATGGAAAATAGGTACTATTCATAAAGGTATCAACAAACGTCACGTAAACCACAGCACAACCTTTTGCTTGGAATGCTCTTCCAAACATTGCCCCCTGTTCAAATGCATCCACTACAAGAAGCTCTGCTCCTCTGAAACAGCATGGGATTTATACAAGGCTCATTTTAGCATTTACCTTGTATTCCAGTTACATCTTTTTTTTTTTTTCTGTACTGGGGATTGAACCCAGGAGCATTCTACCTCAGAGCTACACCCCCAGCCCTATTTTTATTCTTTATTTGGAAACAGGGTCTCACTAAGTTGCGGAAGGCCTCACTAAGTAGCTGAGGCTGGCCGTGAACCTGCGACCCTCCTGTCTCAGCCTCCCAAGTACTGGGATTACAAGCGTGCACCACCACGCCCGGCCAGTTACATCACTTTAAGCATGCATGTTAGCTGTGCTGAGTTTCAACTTCTCTTAAGGAAGTGGAACTAGATAAGCACCATGATTCTAAGAGTATGAGTCTCCCGTCCTTGAATGCACAGCATTTACTACGGGACCATTAATTTAGTAAGTAATCATATAGGGCCTTGTGGTATTTCTTCATCTCTTAAAATAAGTCAAAAGCCTGTATGACTCACCTTTCCCAACTATCATTCTGTGAATTGAGAAAGGAACAAAGTTTTCTTCATCTCCTACACTGCTAAGAACACAATAAACTGTCAGTAAAAAATTACCTGTTTCACAAAATGAATGTATTCTTTAAGAAAACACTCACAGGCTTATTTGCGGTCTGCAGTGGAGCCTGCATCAAACTTCCTCTTAACTAGTAGTTGGGAGGAAGGACTGTGATGACGCCATCAGTTACATCAGCTACTTTTTTTTTATTCCTTTGGGACTGGGGATTGGACCCAGGGGTATTCTACCTCCAAGCTACACCCCAGCCCTTTTTATTTTTTATTTTTTGAATAAGTTGCTGAGTCTGGCCTCGAAACTGAAATCTTCCTGTCTCAGTCTCCCAAGTACTGGGATTACTGGTGTGCGCCACTACGCCCAGCTACCTAAGCTATTTTACACAACTAAAATATGACCTGATGGAATTCAAGGCTTTTGCTGTTGATAATCTGCTAAAACACCCAGGAAAGGTGCTTTGTTTGCACAGACTAAACTGGCCGTGATGGGGGAAAACTTATCCTGAGGCTTAGTTTCCTTCGTTCATCAAGAACTTGAAGGAGCAATTACGGACTTCGGCTGTGATCAGCACCATCCTAAGAATGAGATCACAGCACATGGCAGAAAGCAGGACTAGGCTTCAGGAGACCTCGGACTGACTCCCAGCTCTATCACGTTGTCACCATGCTAGAATCACTTAACATCCCTGATCCTCGGCTTACTCATCTACGAAATAAAAAAACACTCACTGCCTTTTTGAGTTCTTTCAAGTATCACTTGAGGCAATATAATTGAAGAGTTCTCTATAAATTATCACATACTAGAAGGACACCTCTTTAGAAACCAGTGTGTCCGAGCTGCGTACTGGTGGCGCCATGTCATCTTGTGGCGAGGGTCTGGCTGCTGAGCTGAATTTATTCTAAAGCCTTTGGATCCCAAGGTCCCTTATTCTTTGGGAGAAAAGTGCTTAATTTAAGTATGCTTGGTCCTAACAGGACTTAGTTTGAAACACGGCAAACTAAGAAACTACAGGCTAAGGAAAGGGGGTGCGGGTGAGAACGGAAGGGTAAACCCCGTTACTGCAGGTCTGCTCAGCTCTGTGCTAGATCATCACCTTCAAAACAAACACAGGAGAGTCAACACGGAGATGGCCACCTCCGGAATGAATGACCGCAGTGGGGAGGTGTGCTTCAGCTCCCCGCAACTGACCAGGAAGGAATCCAACCGGGAAATAACACTCTGTGGTTAACAGGACAATCTTATTAGTGAAGACATATCTTATCAAGCATGTGTGGATACTAATGAGAAACTAGAAAATCATACTGAACAAAGTATAATATTTCTTCAATGATTTAGAAGATAGCACAACATCTTGCGACTGTTTCAGAATCCTTATGCACACGATTCCATGCTACTTATAAATTACCCAGGATTGATGCCCCCCCCCATATTTCCCAAAAGTCATCTCTTTATTACTGATTTCACCATGTAACAATATGGTCACATCAATGAAATCTTTGGTTTATGTCAGTTGTTTTGTTTGTGTGTTTCTTTAACTCCTGGATACATGAAGCATTACCACTTCTTAACCTACAGTCCAGTAAGGGCTCTAGCATGAAACTTTTCAACTAAGTAAAGATTCCGGGCAACTCTGCATTGGAAAGACACTCTCTGGTTATGCCTTCAAGCCTAAAATACTGCAGCTGTTCAAGTGTTAGAATAGAAACTATCTCATTCCCCGATAGTTGAGAAGAACAGATCTGCTACATTTTAATGTAAAAAAAGTTTTATTGGCTGGGCATGGTGGCTCACGCCTGTAATCCCAGTACTTAGGAGGCTGAGACAGGAGGATCGCAGGTTCGCGGCCAGCCTCAGCAACTTAATAAGAGCCTGTTTCAAAATTAAAAAATAAAATAGGGCTGGGGGTGTAGTTCAGAGGTAGAACGCCCTTGGGTTCAATCCCTGGTACCCTCCTACAACCAGTTTTATTAAATATTCTATCATGTGTGCTATAGTGATTCCATAATACAATGGGAAAAACAACACAGAATCTGGTAAATCTATTCCAGGTACCAGTATATCACAGAATAGCTGCTCAACAAAAATTTGTTGCATGAATATGAATAGACTATCCTTTTGATCTTTCCCAAACTATGGCCAAACTTACAGAATAATATATAAAACTTGAAGAAAATATTTGTGTGTGTATATATATATGCAAATTTACATATATATAAATTTTTGAGGAAAAAATTCTAACACCTCGTGGGTTCTGTTGAACATCCCAAATAATCAGAAAAGGCAGAGACGTCAAGGGTGTAAACAATACCCTGCCCTTTCTCATGTCGCTCAGGAGTGCGTCCTCAGGTTCCAGTCTTGGCAAGAGGCGAGGCCCCTCCCCAAGGAGGGCACTGTGACATGGAATCAGTTTCAGAAAGAGAACTATATCCCTGAACTGGTTTACTTATTATTTGTGTTTCAAACAACAAAAAGCTGAAAACTGCAAAATTGCTATCAGAGAAGTCTGCTAAAATAAATGCAGAGTCCAAAGAACTCAGTGAACCATACCCAGAAGGTGGATCACCCTGGTCTTGCAGCGGCACAAGACTGTGGTGTGGAGAAAGGTCATGAGAAACTCCGTCAGGATAGCTCCAAATAAGATGAGGTGTTTGCATCTGTCCTTTCCCTATATCTATGATATGAGAAACTTCCTCTATAGAGACAGAAGGATTTGAAACACTCATTTTGTGGGGATAAAAGGAAACCTGGCTGGCAGGAACGCTTCTACAATTCCACTGGTGAGCTTTTCTTTCCAGACAAACGATTCTCTACCTCCCTGCATCCTACAGTCCATCAGAATCTGCGTGGAGTTTCCCCATCCTAAGAGAACCACATGCACTGTGGCGAGCACCATTCTCCATACGCATTTCAACCTCTGTCTGTTTAACCCACCTGCGATATTTTCCAATGAAAGATCTTCAGATTGGTGCAGGACCAGGATATGTATATTTCATTTAGGTCTGTAAAACCATCTGCATACATATCAGATGAATATATATATTGTATGTGTGGGAGGTACTGGGGATTGAACCCAAGGGCATTCTACCACTGAGCTACACCTCCAGCCCTTTGTATTTTTTTATTTTGAAACAGGATCTCGCTAAGTTGCTGAGAGTCTTGCTAAGTTGCAGAGGCTGGTCTCAAACCTGTGCATCTCCTGTCTCAGCCTTCCAAATACTGAGATTACAGGTGTGCGCCACCGAGCCCGGCTCAGACATTATATTCTATCAGCCTATAAATGTAAAGCTCTATGTTAAGCTGTCTATAAAACAGATTTAGGACTTCTTAGTACAAGGAATAAATATAGGTTGGGCATTAATTAAATGTGGACTTTTCCCCCTTTGAGAGAGTGAATTCTGTCCATTGCTGCTGTCTCTGTCTAGCAGTCATATTTGTAAAGGCCAGGGAAGGCAGTATTGATAGTTTTCCTGCACGAGCTACAAGTTAAATATCTACTAAGGAGGTGAGTTCAACCAACCAGACAGCAACTCAGGCACCATGAAACTGGATTTGCAGGGGCGGGAGAGGAGGGCACCTGACACCCAGTGCGGCTGGCGTGCACCCTTGCCCCCTGCTGACACCCTCAGCAGATGGTCTCCTCCGCCACTCCTGGATTATTTAAAATAAGGACTCCGTCTACCTTTACCTTCAGAAATGTGAATGTAAAGGCAGAATGAGAGACAACAACGAGACACCGATGTCATCACATGATCAATCAAATATTGCTTAAAACCATAGGCACATTTTTGCCACTGTTTGTCTTTTAAAGAGTAAATTGAAAAACGCTTTGCTCCGTGGTAATGAAATAAGGACGACTGCTTTAAATTAAATGCAACCAGTGGACCTCGTAACATGATCAAAATCCTCCCCAGGTCTTTCCTCAACTCCAAACGCAACTCTAATTCCTCTTGAACAATATTTGATACGAAATATTTAACACTTTTCATATATTTCCTGTAATTACACGTTTATCACAAAATATGGATTTACCTGCCAGCCAAACCAAAACGTTTCCTATTGCTCTTAGATTGCAACCCTTTCTGCTGAAACGCAGTGCACCAAAAGTGAAATAACTTTTCCATTTTAATGTGGTTAGGAGCTTCCTGCGAGGCAGCAACCTAATTGAGACTTCTGATGTGAGCTCTTTGAAAGACTCGCTATCCTTCATCATCTGTAGCGGATTTTAACTCCAGATCTCTTGCAGTCTTCCCCGAGTTGACAGAGGGAAGGGGGATGGGGTGGGAAGAGGAAGGGCACTTTATCAAAGTCAATAGAAATACAAGGTATTAATTATGTTAAATGAAGAAATATGGCCATTTGGTTACTTTTGTGGGTCAAAAATATTTTAATCTGCCGCTGCCAGCCAGCTGCCTCTCCCTGACACCCTCCTTGCCCTCCATTTGTATCAGCTGCAGGAACACATCAAAGCTCCAAAAACAGCGAGGAAGGCAGCCACCAGTGAAGTCTCCCCCAGAACCCCTTCAAGGTCACGGTTTTAACTGGAGCAAGCGCAGTGTTATCCACTGTGCTCAGTAAGAAGGCCATGACCTTTTTATATTTTGGAGGCATAGATGTTAGAAACATTGGAAGGCCTCAGCCCACGGCAATTAAAAAAAAAAGGACCCAGTGAATGGGAATCAAAACTTTTGTCATATTCAGAAAAGAAAACAAATGGTGTTCTCAGTTGCTCCCAGTCAAAGCAGGGTTGGATCACACAGATGCAGCTGACTCAAGCGTTGCTAAGTCTGCCCAGCGCGCTGTGCAGGAGCGCGGGCACAGGGGCACGGGCTGGTGTGCCATGATGCCCCAACAGGTTTTATTAAAGTAATGCTTGGAAGCTGTATATTAACCACCAGGAAGCCAACAGCAATGGCTGAAATGTGACATATTCACGATGTGACCAATGTAGAGACCTTTCTTTACAAGGTCACTTAAAGTTTAAAAAAATTTTCTCTCAGAATTTTTTTTCTCAAGTTTTTCTGAATAATTTCTCAAGTTTTTCTGATCATGGAATCAGATCATGCATTAGGAAGCCAGGTCACTATAATATGCAAGAGTGCAAAGACGACAACAAAACCACCCAGCTTCAGATGACGAGAGGCAGCGTTCTAACGAAAGCATTTCCCTGCACTTAACTGAAATCTTTGACTGCAGTAGTCTATAAAGATGCTGCCAAATGTGCCTACAGATAGTTCCATTTTGAATATATATATATATATATATATATGTATATATATATATATATTTCTATTTAAATCAGAGATAACTACCATGTATTTCCTTTTACTTCAATTGCAGAAAATTAATTTAATGTGTGGGCACTAATTTATAAAAATTAATCTAATCTAATACACAGGTAAACCTAATTTATCTGCTCCAGAATGGAGTTTAAAGAGTTTTTAATGGGCGGTTTTTTTTTGTTAAAGAGGAATTTATTTAGAATGAGGCTCAAATAAACCAGATCTAACTTGGACAGTACTCTTTCAGTCAGAGCAAAACATCTTTTAGGCAAACATAAAACAAACAAAACACAAAACAAGGAGCCCAGGCCTTAAATCAAAAAACACAGGGCCTCCCTCTCCAGGCTTCCGAACAAGAAGCTAGGAAACCAAAGGCCTTTGTGCTACTGTGGAGGAATTCCAGCCTCATCAAACGCCCGCACTGCAGTGTCGTTCTCTCACCTAACCAATGATGTTAAAAATGTACAAGATTTCTGGACATGTACTACAGAGCTTCCTGGAGTTTTTGTAATTTTAACAATTCCATAAACATGCACAAATAATGGGTTGGGCTTCTCAGCTGGTTTTAAGTGAGGATAAATGGACTTAGACACATGTTCACCTGAAATCGCCTCATGATTTTACTCCTCATTTTCATGTATTATTTCTTAGGAAAAAGAAATGAACATTTTATTTTTCTTCATAGTTAATTTTTGTTAGAGGTGTCGTCCACTAGCACAAGAAATGTAAAACTAAACCAAACAGAACATCTCCAAGCTGATGGTGGCTACTCCCTTCTCTAATATCACACCAGAGCAACGTTTAATTTTGAAAGTAAGCGGAGGTAAACATATTGATTTTATGTTCCTATGTGTAATTCTTATTGAGTAATCAAAGTAAAAAAAAAAAAACCTAACTGAGAGAGTGAGGACTATAACTCTATTCTTAGGCTTTAAAGGACAAAATTTATGAATAGATATGGATTCAGAAGTTTGTGCTTGAAATGAGAAAAATGATAGTTACAGATATTTTATTCGTTGATGTTAGATTGTGTCAAGAAAATATGCAAGCTGATGTATAATTTTCTCTTCATATACATGCAAGAAAATACAACTCTGACAATATGATGTGAACTTCATAGCAAATGTCTGAGTTTCTAACATTTTTGTTATTTGCTAGCTTTTGTATTTCAGTTAGTATTTTAAAAATGTATACGACCTTCATTTTAAACAAATACAGTCAGCTCAAGCAGCTTTTCCTCTGGTATCTAAATAGAATTACATTACTGAAGCTGCCTTACTGCTTCATGGACTATTCCTCTCCCTCTTTAAACAAATATCAGTTAACCAGCTCTTCGTGCAACTCCATTTTATCGTTAAGACATAAGTGTTGAAATTATTTAAAAGTCTGGATGAAGATAGCCTGATATTTGATACATTATTAATGCAATCCGTCTAAGCTCCAAGATTCACTACCAAAATCCCCAACACTTATGAATTCAGTAAAACACTTTTGAAAAAGGTACCAGCCATGTTAAGTCTAATTTGATTTTAAAAATGACTCAGAGATTCAGTTTAACTACATTAAAGCGGTCGATGTCGGGTTAAAGCAAAAAACAAACACCAACCACAAAAAGTCATGCAAGTATTCTATCACTCTGAAAGATGACTGAAACACTGAAGAAAAATGTGGCATAAAGGTATAAGCACTAACATTACAAGACATTTGATGGGTTGTATAAAGAATAGAAATCATCTCCCAGAGGTTCGCAAGACAAGAAAATAAATCTTTCCTTGAATGTTAAAAAAAATCAGAGTATAAACAAAATATCCACGATTAAATAAAACTTTCGGTGATTGGAATTGACCAGCATTTTACAATACTAATACTAATGGTTCATCACAGTCTTATTTGCATGTTTAACAGCCCCCATTAAGAAGAAGCAGAAGAAAAAAAAGAGCTGTGTGCAGGAAGGAGAAGCAAATGGAAAACTAAAGTCATACAAAGTAAGGAGCAGGGATAGAAGAGATATCAGATCAGTCAGAAATACACAATAGCAGTTTCCAATGTTGGGTCAGGAAATAAGGTGGTTAGGGAAAAGCTGCAATCTAAAGAGAAAACACTTTTAGGAAATGGCGAAATTAAAACAGAAGTAGATATGTAAAATAGATGAATGAAGACAAGGTCTTCCTGCACCAAGGGAGCTGTTTAGGAGAGACAGTGTCCGTTTGTGGCCAGCGATAATACTTTCCATTCAATGGAGTTTGCAGCTTGCTGATTCATATGATTGCAGGCTGGCGCCCTGCTGGCGAGCCTCTCCACTGAAATTAAATCCACTCTCTTCAGTTATAAATTATAATGCTCTATAAACAACACTCCCATTGGGAATGGGGGTGGAGAGAGAGAGAGAGAGGGAGAGGAAGAGAAGGAGAGGGAGGAGTGCAAAAGAGAGGGAGGGCGGGAGGGAGAAAAAGAGCAGGCGAGGCAGGGCATTTCTGCAGGGTCCACTCACTGTTTACTGATCTGCCTCCTGCAACACACAAGAGGAGCAAGTTCTCCGCACACAGCACCGGCTGCACTTCATACGCTGTTTGATGTGGCCAGAAGGGAGAGTGGGATAGTAATGTGAGTCTACGAGGGAAAGCACTTAGAAATCAATGAGTATGCGAGGGGAAGAAAAAAGAGATTTCATACATGGAGGATTTTTTTTCCAAATATATGATTGAATATATCTTCGGAGTCTCCAGGGAGAACAAAAAATGAAATAAAATTCCTGAATTCTATTTAGATAAATTAGATCTACGCGTTGTGCATCTTTGGATATCCAGATTGAGTAGAGATATTTCCCCCAAGATGCACTGGGAAGGCAAAGAAACAGTAAAGCAAAGGTAAAAAGAATCCTCCCCAACCGGCCTCAGAGGGGGAGTCCACAGCAAAGAGGAAGTTTATTGATTTGATCGCCCACAGCATATCTGTTTCAGAATTCAATGCTAAATTTATAGGAGAGTGAAGTCTCAGTCACTTGGATGTTGGAGAATTTGTTTTTAAAGGGTTCAAAAGGAAACAAGTTTCAAATATTCAGTCTTTGCCAATTAGCAAAATAATTCGTGAGGGAGTCTATCACTGAATTGGTTTGTATGTACCAGTTTCAGGGCATTAACTTATATCCACAGTCCAGGTTTCTTTTGTGCATACAAGACTTTTTCGGGAGTTACTTCTGTCCCCCGACACAGGTATAAACAATTATTGTTCTATGCCAATTAGTATCCCAAGGACTCACATCTGCAGGTCACCCATCAATGACAAAAAGACACAGTACCATAGAAACAAAGGCCTCTGAAATCTGTGATCGAATGATGAATATGGACACAAATAAAAGGGGAAGCAGGGGTCCGGATGAGGGAGACAACAGGAGAGAGAAGCCACTAGTTCAAACCCCGGCGCGAAGGTGGTTTAGGACTCACAGTGAACTACACAGTGAATGGTGCACTGCGGGGGGGGGGGGAGGAGAACAACTGCCCCCCAACCAAGCGCTTGCATTTCGCTACCTCATTTGGACAGACTGAATATTGCTCTTAAGTTTCCCCACGAAGAAACAAGATAATAGAAATGCCACCTTTCTCTGGAAGCCACAGAATGACAAGGGCAAGGAAAGGTGACTGAGATTCCAGGGTTAGACTGGAAGTCATTTTACTGGGCTAAATTCCAAACCCAGAAGAAGACTTTAAAATGAATACACTGACCCAAACCTTCACTGGAGGATTAGGCTTAGTAACAACTCCAATTTTACTTTTTTTTTTCCCCCTGTGTCTGGCTGACTGTCCTCTCTGCCTCTTTGATTTGGGTTGTGGTGCATACCAAGTCAATTATTTGCTGAGAGGTGACTCTCAGCAAAAGCTTTTCTCCCTTTGAATGCCTGGTGAGCTTGTTGGGAAAAGTCATTTAAGACACTTAAAACAATCCCATGAAAAGTAAAACTCAATTCTGAAATAAGAGTATAACTGAGAGCTTAAAAATAAATGAAATAAAGGAAGCATTAAAAGATAAATGGGGCAGGATGCTCTGTGGCTGAGGTAATCTGAGTGGAGAGGGAAGGAGGAGGGCTACGTTAATAAATGATTAAAAGGCCTTAACAAGGGCCTATCAGGTTGACCAGGAAAGCATTCCTCCTCCCAGCCCCTCCCGGAGACCACCTTTTTTACATTTGTTCTCAATGCAGATCAATATGGTTTTCATTTGCTGATTTCCATAATGCCACATGTGATCTGCCAGCCCGACGTAATGAAGCTAGAAAGAGCTGAAGTCATTTGAACATTCTCGCTCCCACGACTGTCGCCAGTTCACCAAATGCCTGTTATCTGAGAGCCGGGATTTTCCTCTTGCTTATTGACAAATACCAGAGAGGTTTGCTCCCCAACAGACCTAAAAATTCAGCCTTGGGTGGGAAATTCAAGTTTGGAGTCAAACTAAATATTACCCTTTCTCTGTAGCTTTCCCCCGCAGAGTCTAACCTGTAATTTAAGCTTGATCAAATATAGGAAAACAAGATTTAAGTGTGAATTATCCATTTTGGAACACAAATGCTCCCTTTTGTTGATAAAGCAATAAATCGCAAAGAATGAAGCACACAAAGCTCACGATGGCACGAGGGCCTCGGGACGTATTTATTGCGCCCGTTCCAGGTTCCTGTACACACACCATCTGAGGAGGCCCGCGGCTCAGCCTCTCTCTGATAACTGTCCGAGCTGTACATTTAGTCCGTTTTTACTCTTCACTAAAGTTTCTTTCTTTTCCTTTGGTACTGGGGATTGAACCCAGGGACATTCTACCTCCAAGCTACGCTCTCAGCCCTATTTTATTTTTTATTTTGAAACAGAGCCTTGCTAAGTTGCTTAGGCTGGCTGAGAATCTGCGATCCTCCAGTCTCAGCCGCCCAAGTACTGGGATTACAGGTGTGCACCATCATGCGTGGCTAAAAAGTTTCTGAAATCCATGGAGAAATGGTTTACATATATATATATCGGTATCTCTATATATGTAAGCTTCCTGCGCTTTTTTTCATTGTACAGTCAAGTCAGTCTGTCGAGGGCATCTCATGTGAGCGACTCCTGCAAGAGCCTTCCATGACGCTGAAAGTCTTCTAAAAAATTCTGTAGTGTTGATTGATCACTTTTCCATACTGAAAAGAGTTTTAAGAAAAAGTATAGAGATGGACATATTTTGCAAATGATTTCTTTTGTCTTTTGCAAGATAAAACCCAAACCAACCCAAAACATACCAACAAAAACCCAGGTGCATTGGGTCAAAAGGATAATTCAACCTTGCTTTTTACAAATGGAAGTGTATTTAGGAAAGAGCCTTTGCTTATAATTAACTTTAAGCCGGGCATGGTGGCTTACACTTATAATCTCAGTACTTGGGAGGCTGAGACAGGATAGCAGGTTCACAGCCAGTCTCAGTTACTTAAGTGAGGCTTCTGCAACTTAGTGAGACCCTGTTTCAAAATAAAGAATAAAAATAGGGCTGGAGGTGTAGCTCGGGGAAAAATGCCCCTGGGTTCAATCCCCAGTACCGCAATAATAATAATAATAATAATAATAATGATGATGATGATGACAACAACAACAATAATAAATTTATTTCTTTTTATATTGAACACATATAAGAATAGCTACTCTGGTGATTGACTTAAGACATGTTCTGGTTCTCAAGAATATAAATGCCTGTGGTGGCAGTTTTGTTCTACAACCATGAAAACCAAATCACAAAAATTGGCCCCCAAAATTTCACTGAATTCTCCCCAAAAGGTGAATGGGCTATGGCTGGGGCAGCACCCAAAGCTCTGTGTGTGTGTGTGTGTGTGTGTGTGTGTGTGTGTCTTTGGTACTGGAGAGTGAACCCAGGGGTGTTCCACATCCAAGCTACACCCACAGGTCTTTTTATTTTTTATTTTGAAACAGGGTTTCCTAAGTTGCTGAGAGTCTGGCTAAGTTGCTGAGACTAGCCTCCAGCCTACGATTCTCCTGTCTCAGCCTCCCAAGTCCTGGAATTAAAGGTGTGCACCACCATGCCCAGCTCCAAAGTCTTAAGAACAGTTACATCTTCAAATATTGCATTTGCTCAAAGTCTCAGTTCACAATCTTTGCAGTATGACATGAATAGTTTTCTTCCCTCCCTGCTTTTCAGTCCTGGGTCCTTCCATTCTCCCTCCATTCTTTCTTCCCCTCCCTCCCTCCTCCCAACTAAGGGTGTGCTGGTTCAAAATAAGAGAAAACAAAAGTGAAGGGAGGCAGTGTGACAGCATGTAAAGGAAGGGCCTTCTAGAGAACAGAGTGGTGCTGGACAGGAACCTCAGTTAACCACTCAACCTTGGCTCCCGCTCCAAAGGAAGGGGTTGTTGTCTTATCAATAGTGAAAGGAGACTAAAACAATGGCACCTTTAAACTGGCTACTTTCAGAACCTGCACCTTCCCATTTTGTTGTTGTTATTGATGTCTATGGTTAATTTCTTTGGAAAATAGTAGCAGATTCTACACCCAAATGGGAAAAAAGTTCACATATAGTCATATTATCAAAAAGATCTTATGGATCTTTTGAGTTCTGCTGTAAAAGCTGATAATGAAGTAAACAGTGAAATTTAGCAAAATGAACAAATGAGGAAAAACAGTATAAAGATTCTGAAGACATATAGTGGTGGAGGGAATAGATTTCAGGGACCTTTCTCAGGGGCTCAGATCTTTTTTATTTTTTATTTTTTGTGGTACTGGGGATGGAACCCAGGGATTTTGTACCTCCAGGCTATGTATCCAGCCCTATTTTATTTTTTATTTTGAAACAAGGTCTCACTAAGGTCCTGAGAGCCTCACTAAGTTGCTGAGGCTGGCTTCCAACCTGTGGTCCTCCTGTCTCCGCCTCCCAAGTACTGGGATTATAGGTGTGCGCCACCATACTCGGCCTTCAGATTTTTGTATTGAGGTAAACCAGAGGTAGTCTGTTTAATGGCAACAAGCTACTTTCTCCCCATTAAGTACATAGGAGATGTTACAATACTGGTGTTTGGTGAGGTTGGAGAGATGATGTGGATAACACTTTTTAAGAACGAACATTATCTTTTTCCCTTTGATATTCAAAGTAAAAACAATTATTCAAATACTAAGAAAACAGAGAAAAGGTAATTGTGCCTAGATATGAACCAGAAAGAAAGGCAGGAGGGATGTTCTCGAAGTGTGGTGAAGGTGGTAGACTACTGTAAGGGAGACTGAGCTACTAACACTGGGCCTTATTTGACCCATAATCCCCACATTGAAAGACCAGCCAGACCAACGCGGTCCCACACCATCACATTTCAGCAACAGCAGGTTAGTCAGAACAGCCGAGAGGACTCTCATAAAAGATGATATTACAATCAGAATAGATTTCCCAAGTGTGTTGATGGGGGACAGGCGAAAAAAGACATTTCTCCTATTTGCAGAAGCCATAAGAAGAGAAAGGGGGTTCCATGGACATTGGGCAGACAGAGGAGACAACAAGGAAGGTTCCTTTGAGCTTCCCTAAGACCAACAGGGCAAGAACAATTTCAAGTTAGTCCAGGATAAAAAACGTCTCTTGCAGGAAGTAGGGAAGGCATTATCTCCTGTGAAGCCCAAACAATACAAGGAATAACAGTTCAACAAAAGTGGAAAAGAGGCAAATATCTCTGGGTGACTGCAGCTCCTGTCCGGCTGGGGTAAGCGCACGGTGGACTGCTATAGAGAGAGGGAAAGCGCGTGGCAGGCGCTGGAGGAACTGGGGGAGGCCCTGTGGCGCGCTCTCTTCTGAGCTCCTCTGCATTCTGAGGCTTGCTAGCTTCACGGCTGGCTTTCTCATGGACCTGCAGTTGGGGTCAATGCTTTCAAGCTGGAACACTACCATCTTCATAGTGTAGCCTGTTGGGGAAAACTGGCTTAGTCCACGCGCTCTGCCTCCTCAGCGCACAGAAAATCCTTGCCCTTCTTGGAGGGCCTCGCTTTGCGGGCTGTGCCTGCCACACTTACAGAAAGCGCAGCGCATTTTAGGACCTTCCCCGGCTTGCAGGAGCACCGTGAGCTTGGCAAGCCTGGGGCCCATCCCATCAGCACCACGCGCACAGCCTTTGCAGGAGAGCCCACATACAGTGGTCATTGCAGAGACAGATGTTCAAAGACAGGGAGCTTTAGACGCAACACAAGGATCTGCATGAGTTAGCACGTAGTAAAAGAAAAAAAGGAGGAGAAACAGAGGAGGAGGAGGAGGAAGGGGGAGAAGCAGCAGTCATAGTAGTGGTCATTGTAGTTTTGGGGGGTACTGGGGATTGAACGCAGGAGCATTCTACACCCTTAGCCCTTTTTAGTTTTTGTTTTGAAACAGAGTCTTACTAAGTTGCTAAGGGCCTAAGTTACTGAGGCTGTCCTGGGACCTGCAATCCTCCTGTCTTTGCATCCCATGTACTGGGATTCCAGGCATGTGCCACCATGCCCGGCAGGAGGTGAGATCCAGTTGTCCAGATGTGAAGGCACAGAAATCTGTGGCTCAAAGGTCTCATGAGTATTTAAGATTTACTCCCCTTCCACTGGCTCCCAGGGAACTCGGAACTATAAAAGAAGGTTTGGGCGAGGGTGGAAAGCCAAGATCTTGAGTAACGGGAGGATTTATAGTCACGTTTAGCAAGTGAGAAATGAAATGACGAGGTAAGAACCTTATTAGTAATGCTGAGGTCGACACCAGGTCAGGATGGGTTAAGACAGAAGGGCCTGGCACAGACGCCAGAAGCGGCCTGGTTGGTTGGAGACATTTTAAACTTGGCCTCGATTTCCTTAACTCTAAACCTATCAGCAACTGAAATCCAAATATCAAATATCAGAAGTTTGTGTGTGTGTGTGGTGCTGGGGATTGAACCCAGAGGCATTCTACCTCCGAGCTCCACCCTCAGCCCTATTTTATTTTTTATTTGGAAACAGGGTCTCGCTAAGTTGCTAAGAGTCTCTCTAAGTTGCTGAGGCTGGCTTCAAACCTGCAATCCTCCTGTCTCAGCCTCCCAAATACTGGGATTACCAATGTGTACCACCACGCCCAGATATCCAAAAGCAATTCTAAGTGTAATCAATGAATGGGAATTACTGAAGAGTCTATTGAAGACAGACACAGGACAGACTATATTAATTTATTTCTTGAATTAAAACATTCAAGTGGCACCATTACTGCTTCCAAACAGGTAGGGCTTTTGTCACACATCCTGTGGGCTTGTTCCCACTTTTCAGTCCCCGTGGGTGGCGGTTATTATCTTTAATGTATTCCTACTTCAGCAAGTCATAAATAAGCTTACCTATTCAAATGACCACAATAAACGATGAGAACTAGCACACTGACCCATAAGCAGCAAAGACCCAGAAGGCAACCCTTAAAACAGAGTCTGCCAACAGTAACCTGATCGGACTTCATAAATCAGGGCAGCCTTGACCCTGGGGGGGGGGGAGGAGGAAGAGGAGGAGGAAGAAGAAGGGGAGGAGGAGGAGGAGGAGGAAGAGGAGGAGAGGAGCTCCAGTAATTGCAGCCTGCTGTCTGGGAGCATACTGTAAAAATAGCCACAGTAAGCAATCCTCCTGACCAATCAATAGACTCCTATTAACCTCCTGGCCAATTACAGGATGATTGGCTAAGCAAACAAAGAATTATTGGCTGTTTAGTTGGGACTTTATTCGGCCCCTCTCTTCCCCAGTCCCTCATTCTGTCCCGCCTCTCCTCCCCACCCCCCTTCCTGTTAGGGTAAAAAAACATCTGCAAACACCTGATATTCATCTAAGTCCCTGCCGTTGTACAGTCTTGTTAAATTGTTACCACCTTTTCCACAAGCAGTTTTGGCAATTAACCTCATGGCCAGAGACTTCAAAGAAAACAACTGTTGAGTTTAACCTCTCGTGAGCTACCATAGATTCTTTTATGATTTTTCCTGAAACACTTTCATCCGCAGAGGCGCAATGCAGACTGATAAAGTGAATGTTTATTTTAATATTTGCTTAATTTATTAAGAAGGCAAACGCCTCTGACGTTGGCCGTGACACGGCGTACTCGCTCCTCCAAGTCTCTACCGAGCCGTGTTTTATTTTAATTCACATTCCCAACACATGTGTGCTTCTCTGGCTCTTCCACAAATCCTACATTTGCTGGAATCCAAGGATTTGATACATTTGACCCCCTCATGCCCTTGTTCACAAATCTCTCATATGTTTTTCAAAACTGTTTAAAAGTTCAGAATGAAAAATGCATGTAAAATTAAGGCTAAGGACCAAAGTCACCATTAAAAACCTATTTTCATTTTATATTTCTACCCTCACAGATACACTTTTTTACATTAAAAGCAAGGCTAATCCCCAAACCCTCATGAGAATAAACTACTAGCAATAAAGATCAAAATATACGACTGAGCAAGCAATAGGATTCTTCTCGAGTAATCTTGTGGCCTTAGAATCTCGGGGCAATTTATGCTGTGTAACCAGCCTTTTACAGCTGTGCAGATCAGAATAATGGGCCTGAGCTTACCAGCTAAAGGCAGGTTTGTGGAGGTGAGTTACCTCCTTCAGGCCAAGGAGTTCATTTAGAATTTTAATAAAAGTGATTAAATATTTAGGAGATCCTAAGAACTCCTGATTTCTCCTCTCTCCCTGGCAATGTAGGCCTTGTAAAATACTTTCACCACTCCTTGTGAAACCTGAAGAACTCGAAGACGATTTAGAGTATTGGTGGAGCTTTTCCAGAAGTACCATGGGGTTGAAATGATAAATATGTGGCAAAGGTAACAGAGATTTTGATATTTACAGTCAGCAATACCTTTGTGCCATGATTAATTCCACAAAAGTTATAAACAGCTGTTTTTTCAAAAATGACACTCTATGGTATGGTACTGTATGATTTGATCATTTTGTTAAGGACCTGGGTTTAACCAAACAGCAAATTTCTGCCCAGAGCATCGCCCCCACCAGACCAGCAGAGGAGAGGAGGAGGCACAGTGACTATGCATTTTGGAGTTAAAACAGAGAATAGATTCCCACTTTTGTTTCCTTTTAGCTGTGTTGGGAGTAGACAAATACAAGTTGTACCTATCTTGTAGGGATACTGTGAGGATAAAAAGGAGTTGAGTATACAATGTGGAAGTCCTAAACTGTTTTAGCTATCCTGAACTGTTTTAAAAATCAGGAAATATCTATAAAAATGTGAATTTCCTGTCTCCCTAGACTAAATGGATGGTCTGGCAATGCCGAGCCCACATTTCTGCAGGGGTGACAGGGAAAGGAGCAGCGGCAGCAACATTAAGCAGGTAATATGGGGAGCCCCCGCCTCTTAAACCTGACCAACAGAGCATCGGGGTTTCCGAACCCTCCATGAAATGGCTTAACACAGTATTTGGAACATGTCTCTCACAAAAGGCTTGATACATAGTAAGTACTCAATAAAAGGGATTATAAGAAGAACTATCACACCAAATAAAATTGAATTTCATAGATATATCAACTAAGCTTTTTATAAGGCAGAGAATATATAAAGCTCTGGAAATAAGAGAAAAACTATGTGAGATACATACAAACACTTTAATAAACGCGCGCGCGCGCGCGTGTGTGTGTGTGTGTTTACTGGGAATTGAATCCAGGGACATTCTACCTCCAAGCTACACCTCCAGCCCTATTTTATTTTCTAGTTTTGAAACAGAGTCTTGCTAAGGTGCTGAGGGTCTTGCTAAATTATTGAGGCTGGCCTCAAACCTGCGATCCTACTGTCTCAGCCTCCCAAGTACTGGGATTACAAGCGTGCAGTACCACGCCCGGTGAGGCCAGTCATTTTAAACAGTATATATATATATTCCAAAGTAATGTTCAGAGTGGCCCAAATTGGTTTACAAGTAAGTGACCTTGTGTTAGTACTGAACCAGCCATCTGGGGCAGACCGCACATAGGGGGATGAGTCCCCTGACAGGAGGGGAAGGGCTTCAGGGGAAAGAACACAAACTGGTCTTTTTAAAGCCAGGCAAGGTGGCAGCACACGCCTGTAATCCTAGTACTTGGGAAGCAGAGCCAGGAGGATCACAGGTTCAAGTCCAGCCTCAGCAACTCAGTGAGGCCCTCAGCAACTTACCGAGACCCTGTTTCAAAATAAAAATGAAAAAGAGCCGGGAGTGCAGATCAGAGGTAGAATGCCCTTCGGTTTCCCAGTACCACAAACAACCCCCCAAAAAAACAGGTCTCAGTGGAGAAGATAAAAGGTCGTCTCAGATTCCAAGAGTATCTTAGAAGAAGGTGGGGAAGGTTTGATGGTTTCTGTAAACAAGTGGCCTGGGATAAAATTTGCAAAGGACAAAAAAAAAAAAAGAAATATGTCATGTACACAGAGTTCAAATCCAACCTAAAACTTCCTCTGTCCACTTCGGTTAACAGATCGTTCATAATCGACAGAACTCTCCAGAGAGGCAAATGATTTCTGGTCATTCTCCTGGCAAGATTTCAATTTCCTATGAATTTTCATATTCTCGGTCAACGTCAGTAAAAGGGGGAGTGCTATTTGTGCTGAACGCTTAAGCACGCTTTTTCAAAGGAACATTAAATGGCACGAGGGCCTGGTGCCATGCTGCACAGTTCAGTGAACCCCTGCGCAGATCAGCAAGATGGTTGCAAATGCCTCTCTCCGTCTGTTTTTCATCTCCAAAGTCTGTGTACTCAGTAGAGTGTGAAGAGAGCCTCTCTTCTCCTCCCAACCCTCTCCCCACGGTCCTGCCCCAGCCCCCGCGCTCTCTCCGCAGCCCCTGCAGCAGAGAACAGGAACTAGAGCAAATGCTTTTGTGAATTAAGAGATCTTGTGAGCGTAAATTTGGTCAGGCTGCTCCTTTCTGCAGGCCAGACCCCGCCGCTGCCCCAGGATGTGAGCTGTCAGTTCGCATAGCTGGTGACGAGTTGCAGAACCATCAGCAAAGGTGAAGACGGCAGAAACAAGAAAGATCCGAGACTGGTGGAAATCATTTCACAGGGAAAATTTCAGCCATCAGTGGGAGGAAGCTTTGAAAAATGCTGCCATTTCCGAGGCAGAATGAAGGAAAAATTAAATTACTGCCGGTGAGGCGAGCCAAAGTTGCATCTCCCTCCAGGGAGAGTTTTGATAATGGTAAACATTTGACAGCTGGCCTGGAGTTGTTATCTCGTTCTAACAGTTGTTATGGTCTAAATGAATATTTCTGATAAGGAGACAGAAAGAAGATTTGAAACACTTTCCTGTTTTTCTGTTTTAAACCTGACTGTAGTGAGTCAAACAGGCTTGGAGAGACTTGTCACTGAGGCTGTGATGTCCCTGGAAAAGCGGCAACTATCCTGGGCAGGGGATCTTACCAGCATCATTATTTCAGTTAATCTATATCAAGTAATTCTTTGATATAAATCAATTTACTAAGATAATATATATATTTATTTATGTTTGGTACCAGGGCTTGAACCCAGGGGCATTCTACCTCTGCGCTACACCCCAGCCCTATTAATTAATTAATTAATTTATTTATTTATTTATTTGTTGGTGCACTGTAATCATACATCTTGATGAGGTTTCATTCTACCTCTGAGCTACACCCCTAGCCCTATTTATTTATTTGTTTATTTATTTATTTATCGGTGCATTGTAATCATACATCTTGATGAGGTTTAGAACAGGGTCTCGCTAAGTTGCTGAGGGTCTTGATCAATTGCTCAGGCTGTCCGTGAACCTGTGATCCTCCTGGTCTCAGCCTCCCAAGTACTGGGATTACAGGCGTGTGCCACCACGCCCGGCTACTAAGAAAATATCCTTAACCCGTGGCTTCCTCAACAACTAATAAAAACAGTTCCAATAGCTGGCCTGATGGCAAGAAAATAAAGGGTTAAGTAAAGTGATTTCCCTGAGCTGGGCATGGTGGCGCACGCTTGTAATCCCAGTATTTGTGAGGCTGAGACAGGAGGATCACAGGTTCGTGGCCAGCCTCATCTACTTAGTGAGGCCCTCTGCAACTTAGTGAGACCCTGTTTCAAAATAAAAGAATAAAATTGGGTGGGAGGTATAGCTCAGAGGTAGAATGCCCCCGGGTACAATTCCCAGTATTGCAAAAAAACAAAAAAAGTAATTTCCCTGACAGGCGCAAGAACATGCAGAGAAATACAGTATGGTCCAACTATTGTTTGCTTAGCTATTGAGGACTGCCATTTATAAAATTTCAAACGTTCACTGTTTTTATTATTTTATTAAAAATATTAGACCAATAGGTGACAGAAATAAAGCAGTCAACATTTCCCACCTGAAAAGAATCGTGTACCGGGTGCCTCAGAGTTTACAATGCCAGAAGATGTAGAAGGCCTGGAGGGATGTTGTGTTATGAAACACGTGCTCAATTCCTATGTACAGCATAAGAAAACAGGTCTGCACTATTGCCTGCAATGTCCCAGGTCTTCGCGGGCACGGGGTCTGTCATGGGATCTAGACACACAAGCAGAAGGCTGGGAGCAGGTGGGAGGGGTCCCTTGCCTGCTATGGCCATGTGTTGTTGTGTCTTCAGAGAGACAAGCAAAGTCCTGAGAATACCATACCCCCCTCAACCCGCCTAAAACAGACTATCGACATTCCTAAAATGACTGTCTCTTACGTTCTACCAGATGGAAGTTGAGCAGTGTTTAAAAATAGGGACAATGAGTCGGGCGTGGTGGCGCCCGCTTGTAATCCCAGTACTTGGGAGGCGGAGACCGGAGGATCAGGGTTCACGGCCAGCCTCAGCTCTCTCTCTCTCTCTCTCTCTCTCTTTCCCCCTGTCTCTCTCTCTCTCTCTCCTCCTATCTCTTTCTCTCTCCCTGTCTCTCTCTTTCTGCTTAGTGAGGCCCTCCACAACTTCGTTGAGACCCGGTTTCAAAATAAAGGATAAAAAATAGGACAGGGCTGTACCTCGGAGGTAGAACGCCCCGGTACCGCAAAAAAAAAAAAATAGGGGCAATGGCAAAGAGCGAAGAGAAAGAGGAGCCAGGACACCATCCTCCTGTAGGATGAGTGAAAACACATCATCCTACCTAACTGGCAGGCATCCTATCTTTCTGAGAATTATACTTACTATAAGGCATTTGCAGCCAGACGTGGTGGCACATGCCTGTAATTACAGTACTTAGGGGGCTGAGATAGGAGGATCTCAGGTTCAAGGACAGCCTCCGCAATTTAGCAAGACTTTTAGCAACCCAGCAAGACCTTGCTTCAAAACAAAAAATAAACAAGGGCTGGGTGTGGTGGCGCACCCTTGTAATCCCAGTACTTTGGGAGGAGGAGACCTGAGGATCCAGGTTCGCAGCCAGCCTCAGCTCTCTCTCTCTCTCTCTCTCTCTCTCTCTCTCTC